>JARHVA010006385.1:262500-285000 GCA_037957365.1 Torreya grandis | reverse complement strand
TTTCTCCTTAATGTAAATTTCAAAACACTATCAATATCTTGTGTACCTAGATGCTCAAATTACCCTGAATTAGGGTTTTGAAAATCAAACGCAAATTGTAAACATTTTCAACATTGAAATATCCTCAAATTTGGTAAGTTGATAGGTATTAATGTGGGTTAAAATATTTAAGGTTTTTTGGATGATTATGTACATATTTATATAAGTGTATGAGACTATGTGTAGTTGGGTGCAAGCAAGTCCTAATTAAGCCTAATACTGGGATAAAAAGGATTAGAAAAGGGCCGTAGAAGATGAGTTTGAAGTTTAAAAATCACTGAGAGGTGAATAAGGATAGAGGGTAATAGTATCAAGTTATATCTTCTCCATATTCATCCATATATGACCATATAATTTTAAAAATATAGAAAAAAGGCTACACAGTCTAACTGGTGAAAGGTAAGAAATTGTTACGGTTAAGACAATAAGTGTTAAGGGGTTGGTGAATGAATTGAGGGGTCTGAGGAAAAGATAAAGATAATGTTTAAGATAATAAGAACCATAAAACAATCTAATGAACTATTGTTAAAGGAGTGAATCAAGAACAAAGGGAAGTGAGATATTATCTTGTTATCTTTTGAATCATTTAGTATCAGAGTGATAACATTTACTGGAAAAGGTATGTTTGTGTTTTGAATCATGTCAATTACATTTTCATGAAGAATATGATAATTAGGTATTAGATTTTGTTTTTAGATATCATTTGGAAATTTTGGATTGAGATTGTTATGAGAATGCTAATGAAGATTACAAGAAAGGAGTGAGAGGTAAAAATGTGAGATGCTTGTGGTGAATCCCTTAAGCCAAGAGGCTTAAAGAGAATAAAAGAGATATAGTGAGAGATCAAAACAAGAAATCTCAAGGATATATTGAAGGTAGAAGAGAGTGACCAAGTTAAGATCAAATAGATAAGTAGGTAGGCTTGTCAATAAATACATATAGGTCAAGAGATACCTAGAGAGAGTGTGTAAATAATGAAATAAGATGAAGGGATTGAAGAAATAATATTGTCACAAGGAAGTTAAGAAAGAGGAAGTTTATGATAATGAAATTGATGAGTTGAAGGAAATATTTTTATAATTAGATAAAGATGTGGTAGAACTTAGATCTAAGTTTTCAATTGGGATTAGAACAAAAGTTAGATGGCCTATCAAGGAAATGTTGATGAAGAGGAAAGGACAAGAAGACATTGGTAAAGTGAAGAGACAACTAAAAGTGTTGAGAAAAAATCCTAATAAGAAGGAAAAGGAGGCAATAAATCTTTATGGATTTCAAACTAATGATGTTTTGACATGTGTGAATGCAAGTTTGAGAATTGACGAAGAGGCCAACTAGGTAATAAAAGTCAATGGTAAGGGCAAAACAAATAAGTTTGTAGTAGTTTAGAGAGTTCAAGTAAATCAAAAATAAGTGGTTATGGATATAGAGGTGGCATATCATATGCTCAAGGAAAAGGAAATGATTTGTTCGTAGGTAAGTGATTCAAGTGAAATAGATTTGTAGGACATAGGTCATATGAATTTCCAGAAGATGTTCAAAGTGGTATCTCTTAGAGTGAGTAGAAATAAAGTGGTTCATCAAGAAGAGGATATTGTATATTCCTTTCCTAACTATGTGGAATAATCTGAAATAGGGAGAGCTTACTAATGAATAGAGTTATCTTTAAGACCATCCAAGAGGAGAGAGAACCACCATATAGGAAAATGTTGTTCAGGACCATGTGCAAGAACAAAGTTAAGCGCTACAAAGTTATAGTGGAAAATGATAGTAAGAATAATTTAGTGTCTTCATTGATTATGTCTAAATTAGGATTAGAAAGATGCAAGCATTCAATTCCATATAAAGTATATTGGATTCAAAATATTCACCAAGTCCTAGTGATTGAATAATGTTATGTAGACATGTAGATAGTTAGATATAATAAAATATATCTTGAGTGACATCAATAAGGTTTCATTCCATGATATAGCCAAGTATGAGTTTTGGTAGAGGTAAGATGTTTGTTCTTATTTTCATACACTAGTGACAAGATTCAATGGACCTCTAAATCAACCTCCTTGATTATGAAATTTGTATTTTTCTTGGTTTCTTAGGGTCCTTAGGCTTATAATATTTATTTATATGTTGAATAGTCTATGAGTTAATGAGATTGATCCATGTGGAGAGATCTTTGGTCTCTATAGATATTTATAATTTTGAATTGTATACCTCTTTCAAAATGGATCTAGGTGTCCAACACATGGTATGATTTTGGGTCTCATGGAATTAGGGTTGTGGGGTTGTATGGCCATTTACTTGATACATATCTTAGTGTTCTTTGATTGAATAGGATTATGCCACCTATCCTGATCTTAGGGATCTAGGCTATTGGGATACTTTAGGATTTACTTTGACCTTTTAGATTTTAGTTTCATGGATTTACACCATTTGACCTGATCTTAGTGCTCTAGGGACTCATAAGACTTATATATTTTTTCAAAATGAACTTTGTCCTATTTGAACGTGGTATTTCCACATGGACATATTATGATGTTTTGGCTATGTTTAAGGTAAATTTTTTTATTTAGATATGGTGAGGTCCAATTAATGTGATGATACCACTTATCTAGATCATGGGTTTTTATGATTGTAGAGATTTCAATTTTTTTTTGAAGGATAAAATGGCAAGGATGAACATGATCATACCACTTCTCTCAGTCTCTGAGTTATGGAAACTTATGAAACATAAAAATTTAGGATCTCTAGGCATGAATAATTTTAAAGTATTTGAAATAATATTTCAATTCATATGAAATCATATAAATAGTAAGAAATAACATATTATCTCCTTTATCCATTAAAATCATAAGGTCAAAATTTTTAGATAAATTATGAAAATCTAAGTCTATAAAATAAATCATAATTAATGCCCAGTCTTTGATTTTCATATTTTGAGAACTCTATTATTTTGACTTAGACTTTTGAAAATAACCTTAGAATTATTCTTGTCAAAATAAATGTCATGGATATCTAAGGCTCATAAGACCTCAAATAGGGATTTTCAAATAATAGTGTGTCCTTATTTGAATTTTTTTAAAAAAAGTGTGTGTGTGTGTATGTGTGTGTGTGTGTGTTTTAGGGCACAATAAATGGTGAATTCATGAGGAAATTTTCTTGAGTATTTAAGAAACTAGAATCTTAGTAATGCATCATAATAGAACTTTAATTTTGACAATAAATTAATAAGTTAACTAGTCCCCTAAAATTTACTTCTCCTTCCCCATGCAACATGCTAACCCTTTTCATTTATGGGATATATGTGTGTGATTTTATTAAATTTATTAACCCTTTTTTTAGAGTTTTAACATAAACATGAATAAACACTATAAGTTTCATTTTGATTTCAATTTTTTTAATCATATAGTAAGGCAATCTTATGCATTAATTTTTTATTAACCAAGAATCCATAGCCATGATAGAGATACCTTTTATTCCAATCTAATTTTTTCTTTACTACTAGTCGGGAATCCATAGCCCTAATAGAGATCACATGAATCACCGTTATTATAGAAGTTTACATGTTTTTAAAAAATATATATATATAATAAGGGTTAAGAATCACCATTGACTTAGTTTATGCATAAAAAAACATATATTAGTCAATATGTCCCTACCAGTGTGCATACATTTAAATGTTAATTATCTCTCATTCAAGTTTTATCATGAAATAACATAGTTGATATTTTGGAAATGAAAATTATTTGTAAAATATTCATGAGTATAATAGAGTAAATCCTTGAGGCCTATTGAACTAATGCAATCTAGGTAGAACTTAATTCAGTCATAACACATAACTCACTTTTAGAACCTCATGCACTATTGGAACAAATCTTTATGAATGCCAATTTTTTCTCATTTTATATCACCCCCATTGTTTTTGATATTATTTTATAATTATATGATAGAAAAAGAGTTGGTATGTTCTTCAAGTTTATGAACACTAATATAGAAAACATAAAAACTAACTACAAAAGTAAATGTACAAAATAGGAAAAACTAATCTAAGAAAATAAGAAAGATTAACATAAAAGGTAGGAAATTTATTCTAGAAATCATAAAACCTAATGTAATAATACATCTATGTGTTCACTTATAGTCATTCATAAGCATCTCTAGTTGGAGAAGCCATGAAATAATGTTTCAAAAACTATCAACTAACTAAAAAATTAAGGTCATTACTGTGGAGGTACTACAATTGGAAGGCATTCTTACCTAGTATTTCAGATATTTGATATGGGAAAATCCATCAAGAATGAACTTATCATGCTTCCCTTTCTTCTTATAGACATCCAATTCCTAACAACATTTGTGTTGAAATTGTCAATCTTACTTGAATTGCACTGAAATACACAATTTAGGCCAAAATCACTTAAATGCACTAAATGGTTTGAACTTGTCATAGACAAGTGTAAATTTAGGCTAATGTATCCCTAAATGAATAAATTCATTTTATGTGATTCTAAACTTTTCATAAATTATTTCTAGTCAAAATGATGATTTCACATTTAGGTACTTTGGATCATTATTTTACTCTAATTTTTAAGCACATGTCACATGCCTATGTTATTTTATATCAACAACATCTAAATTGGATCATGGTCCATACACATATAACATCTCCTTCCAATTCCTCTTGATTCAAATTATGACCCAATTATATGACTTTTTGACCATTTTGATTAATTATGCACCAATTTCCAAAGAATTGCACTAAAATAGATTAATCTTACTTAGGTAAATTTAACCAAATTATGAGCTTAAGTAAGAATTCCATGGATCAAATTAAATATTTATTTATTGGAAATTGATTTCAAATATCTTCATCACCTAATGATATGATCAATTGGGTGTCATCCATAATCCATAAATGTAACAAATATTAGGTTTATGGGCACCCATGCCTCATTAATGCCTCTTCCTCCCAAATAAGTATGAGGATATTTATGGATTAATTATGAAATATTAGATTGATTCATGGCCACACATCTTCATATTGATATAGGTGTTCATGATTGATCTTGATCAAATCCAAAATCCTATAAATAGAATATCCAAGATCACTTTTATAAGCTAAAATTGTGTAAACATATAATGTAAGATTATCTCTACAAGTCATTTGTATAGTTTGATAAATGCTTTATTTGTAATAGGATAGCTTCATTTTATAGGCATATTAGTTATTTCATATCATGAACCTAAATTATGCATGTTGATCTTGATATGATAGAGGATATTAGCATTTATTGTTGATAAAGACAAGAACACCAAATCAAAGGGAAAAACATGCTTGGAGCCACTAAAGGATGGTGGGATTCTCTTGGGAAAGTAATTATAATTTGATTTATTACATTGAGTTATTAACTATTATTTTGACATCCTATTTAAATAGGTTAGTTTAGATCGTAATTTTGTATGCATTCTTTTGTGTTTTTCATGACTAATGCTTGAATTAATCCTCTTTATAATCTATCTCTACATCTTAGCACACCTGATAGGACAATAGAATCCATTCAAGAAAAGAAGAAATTTTGGAAATCTTAGATTTCCATTAAAGTCATTAAAATTCCTTTAATAAAAATTTCATCTTGTTTTTCCTATGTTTCTAATGTTTTTGTGCATACATAGGTCACACAGTGACCAACATTGGTTCTAGATGACTGGCATCGGTCAAGGCCAACTGGTATAGGTTGAGGTTGTAGGGTAAATAAAAATAAAAATTAATATTTTAGAGATTTTATCAATTTTGTAGATGCCAAATTTACTCTTTAAGTCTCTACTCTAAATGCATTTCTTGATCTAAAAGGTTTTCTTTTGGATATTTTATCCTAACAATTGAGCTAACAAGTATTTTTAATAACAAAATTTATGATAAGTATTCACAAGTGACCATTATCGATCTATTTTAACTATTAATATTTAATTTTTTGACTGACTTCAGTCTTGTAACAATTGGCATTTGTTAACAGTGATCGACATTGGTCTTTGTGTGTAAAAAATATGGAACTAGAGAGAAACAAATCTAAAGTTGTTTTTTTCATCTCAAATTATGCTTCAAATCTAAACCATACTCTCTAATTTTTATTGCAAGACCTACAAGGAAAAGTGATTACTTGAACATGATTAGATATTTTAAACTTTACTTTGTTGTCTAAAAATAATTAAGAACCTTCCCCTTGGTATTTAAAAGAACTAGATGGTTTGATTGAATGTTTTTGTGAATGTTTTTCAAAGTTTCTACAAACTAAGGTCAAGGGGCCAAGTACTTGACTTAAAATTTTAATTTGGTGTTATAAAACTCAACTTTCACTTAAAATTTCAAATTTATTGTAGTTGTTTATGTAATTCATCTATCACTTGCTTGTTAAATTGTTTGAGCAAAAGGAATTACATGTGTATGCTCTAACCCTATCCCCTATAGGGAATTCAGGTGACCAAAATCACCTTTTTATTATAATTATTCCTTTATATAATGTATAAAAAATAAGTTATCTAAAATCCCCCCAAATCCATATGGTTTAGGTGATCTGAAAACAACCCTAAAGCCTTTTTTACTTAGATTTTATTTCATGCAATTTGTCTTGTGAAGGGGATGCCATTACCTGACATGCATTCTCTAGGGAATCATTAACATAGGGCTTCATCTCCTAGTATTATTTCAACCTTGATCCATGTTAGGGTATTAAAATTATGGTATGCATAATATGAGAGCCAAGGTATTAAGCAACTAACCTCTCCTTTTATAATAGAATCCCAATTTAGGTCTAGTCAACCAGGGGATTCCACTAAGTACTCCAAAGATGGAATCATTATGCAAAGGAATAGACCTTTGAATAGTAAGTTAATCAGTATGAAATCAATTTATGTGTTGTATATATTGTGTTAACCACATGTGGGACCATCTATATGGTCTTAAATTATAATTTTTATACAACCCCACTTACCTTAGAATATTGTTGATGTAGGGTGAGTCTGAAGTTCCATGTATATTATCTATTGGGAGAAGGGAGTGTAAAATACCATACCAATTAATGAACTTTTATTTTAGATGAATAATTAATTTCCTTACAAGTGTATGTATATAAAAGTATTTCAACAATATAAATCAAACCTTGTCAATTTAGTGATTAGGATGATTACTTAGTTGTATATGTATTTTGGTCTTAGATTACTTGCTCTTAATTTGAGTCAAAATTTTATTGTAAACAAACATCATAACCAAACTAATTATCCATAATTTCTTGAACAATGAGGTGTTACGTTGGTCAAATCCAAATCAATCTTTACCTTGTTCAAATTTGTCATATTAAACATTGTGTTTATCTTGTCTAAATTAGTGTAGTTATGTTTCCCATTTTATTCTAAACCACTTTACAAATATATTTAAGTCATTCATTGATAGTTAAAATTTAGAATTGCACCTTTCTAAATTACTAGGTTAACATATTAAATTGGGCTTAATTTCCCATTTTCACTTGACTTGAGTAGATTGGGTTCATTTTCACATTTGGATTAAAGTCTATCTATAGACTCATTATCATTCCATCATTCTAAAATTAGGTCATCAAGTGTATTGCTCGCACTCTAAGTTCAAAACCATATTTTATACTACATTTTTATTACAATGTGGTGGTGTTGTGATGCACATTTGGCTCTAGCTTTATACTTAGGAATATTTACATATTTTTACATCTTGAGTTTCTTGGTTTGCATTATTAGATTCTTAATCTAAAGGGATTTTGTCTAGTTTCCTACTGGAAACTCATCAAAGTTGTACTAGTTTTTATGGTATTGACATATCTCTTAACCTGTGTTTGGTGTACTAGTTTACACTTAGGTCTTTAAGTTATCATACCCTCTTCCAATTAATATGATTTTAAACTTACCCAAGGTTGAGTAATTTTGTGAGAAAATTATTCTAATTGTCTATGGTACTACACCACCCTCCTTTTATTATAGTCCCTTTGGTATCTAGTAATTTGTTTAGAGAATATCATAACACATACCTTGTTTAAACATTCCCAAATCTACTCAAATGTAGAGACAACATTTTTATACATGAATCAAAGGTATAATTATATGGGTGTCCCTTATGACCCTAAATATGAGGAGGAGAATTATTATGATGGTAAAGATAATTATATGGTCTTTGAAGACATTCTTACAGTTGTAGGATCCAAGGAAGACTTTTTAGACTATAAGACCCGAGAGGACAAAGATGAATCCCTCCTAAGTTTAATAAAATTTGGTGCTAGAATACCCTCACATTTTTCTATGGAGTAATTACATACCTTAGCTATAAAAGGAAAGCAAAAGTGAGAACAAGTCTCTAGAAACATTTCATAAACATACCTTCTTCTATCAAAAGTAAATAAATACTTGTAGAGTCAAAACCAACTGATCAACATCTTGTTAATAAGATTAAGAAGATGAGTTAGCAATATTTAGACCATCTTATCACGGAGTTGATAAACTCTTTAGTTGCTACACTAATTCACAATGATGCTTTGAAGGAATAAGGTAATGATGTTAAAACAACACAAAACCTAGTTGAGAACAAAATAATGATAGATCAAGATGTCTCAATTTATTAACCCAAATCCCAAGAGGTTATACAATATGCTTCACTAGACACAAAGCACACATTTTTCAATTATCAAGAACCTCTTGTTATCTTTAAAAACTAAAGACTAAAACATTAAGTACACATTGAATAAATAATATAAAATAATTTGGCTAGTTCATCTCAACCAACATGTATATTAGTGAATATACCAAGAGCTCCCTAAAATCAAAAGAGTGTTTATAGTTCAACGTAATATATTCTTAAGAATTGACTTCTTACTTGATCAACTCAAGGTGTGAACCAAAACCAAATCATAGATCATAGGGTGTACATCCCTAAAAAATACATGCAACACTAGGGATAAATACCACCCTAACAATAATAACAAGGGCACATACCACCCCAATAGAATTATCCTCCACTCATGAATGCACTAAACATGCAAGAGTGGAAATATATGAAAGATATTGTGTAATGATTAGAGATGAATAATAGATTTAAGAAGTATAAATTCAATAGTATATGCCCATATCAATTTGATTCATCTACTCTCCAAGTCCCTTTTTGATCACATATTGAGGTGCCCAAATTTGACAAATATAAAGGAAAGGGGGACCCTCATGAACACATTCATGTATTCTTCATGCTATGCCAAGAGGTTTCTTATATTATTATTTATTTACTTCATTTTTTTCCATGAATTTTAGTGGCACAAGATCTATATTGGCTACTTAAGTTACCTAAGGGATCGATTGTGGGTTGGAATGACTTATCTAAAAAGTTACTCAAACATTTCTCATACAATATTGAACATGAATTAACCATTTTTGACTTGTGAAAATCTAAAAAACATGATGGAGAATGCTTTATTTCATATCTATAGAGGTAGCGAGCATTAGAAGGTCACTTTCAACATATCTACACAAAACATACATCCTAAGGTCATGCACAATAGATGACTTGCTTGTGCTAATTCATTTGAGGAAATTGTAGACAAAGGGATGTAGATTGAGAAGGATCTTATTTCCTAGGGCATTGTCAATAATTTTTCATGAGGTCAAACATCAAATCAAACTCAATCACTAATTCAAATGGTTATGTAAGAGAAACCTAAAGGTTTCCACAATAATAATAACATGGTAGGGAATAGTGTGATCAAATCAAGACATATACAAATGGTGCAAGCCCTATCAACCCAAAATGTCCAATTTGATCCCCCTAATCCACAAACCAATTTTTAAAGACAACCTTTATGGACAACATTTCATAATCAATACAGAGACTTCAATAAATTGGGAGAACATGTTGAGACAATATTTCAAAATTTGATCGCAACTAACCTAATTATATGATTAGTACCAAGTCCATTTCCTCAATATCAAATAAAGATATATTGGTACAAGGAGAATGAATAGTGTAATTTCTATCATGTTGTTAGCCATGGTGCTTATCATTACATCTAATTATGACACCTAATTGAATATTTGATCAAGATTGGTGAAATTGAGATCAAATTAGCTCCATAAGGCACAAATCAAGATATCTAAACCTAACAAAATCCATTTCATCACCATAATAGACCACCACCAAGGCAAAATCAATAGAACCAAGGATATAATCAATGGCAGAATCAACACCAAAATTAGGGTCAAAATCATAATTATCATGATCATAATTAGGATAAAAACACCCATACTAATAATTTGGTTCAAAATAACATGCCTTAAAACTATAACAATACTCTAGGACACATTTATAAAACCCACATTACCACTATTAATATTAAATCCTATGAACCATCTCATGTTCCTTATAGTATGGGACCCAATATTATAGGGCCAACACCCTGTCCCTCTTTTAATACTACATCATGTTCACACAATTCTATTGTTACTTTGTTTATAGAGGTTACTATTTATAGACAACACCATTACTATAATTACAATGTCTCCTTATTGACCCAAAATTATATCAATACAACTAGACAATCATGAGTCACCTTCTAAGGCCCTTCACCTTCATCTTCTGATTATAATGACTCCTTTTGACCTCTAATTTACATAGTCATAACTAGATACTCATGAGTTAATCTTCAAGTCCCTTTGACATCTTCTCCCATAGACCCTAATGCAAACATTATGCCTTGGGATCTAAATCATAATATTGTGCTAGCCAAAGCCAAGATGTCTCATCCTAATGTTGAAAATACTTATATTCTGTCCAACCAACTAAGCAAAATCCCTATAAAAATTTGCATTTTAGATCTCTTACATACATATAAAGTATATACAACTATTTTTAATATTCTATTACAAGAATCTACTATTCCCAAAGATATCAATCCTGAATAGTTCCAATCAATAGTTGGAGACTTCTCTTCATTTTGAAATCTTATGTTTTATCAAAGAGACATGTCCACCCTATTTCTAAACCATAATAACCCACTATATATTGAGGTAATAATTGATAATTATAATATCAAGAAGGTAGATAATGGTTCAAGTCTAAACATCATATCTCTTAAATTGGTACAAATATTGGGCTAAACTACAAAGGACATCTGTCCAGAGATGATCACCATAAAGGCTTATGATAATTCCAAGGGGGAATATTTTGGTACCATTCATTTATCGATCATTGTTGGGTCTATTTTCTAGCACACTTTGCTTCATATTATGGACATTGAACTACCTTATAACATAATTTTTGGTCATCATTAGATCCATGAATTAAAAGTTATTTTATCTACCCTGCACCAATTCCTTAAGTTTCCCCATGATAGGATTGAGGTTACTATTCTAGCCAATCAGAAGCTTTATTAGTTTTACAAACATTTAGAGGATAAGTTATGTAATTATAACTATTCTCCAAGTTTTTAATTCATCACAAATAAGAACAAATCAATAGTTTTACATCCACCTCCATCTAATTATATCAACCCTAGTGACTTGGCTTCTACTTTGATAGATCCATTTCCCATACCTCTTGTAAATTAGGTTTTGATTGAATATATGGGAATTTACACATACCATCTTAAGGATGTCTTATATGTTTCAAAGTTTCCAAATTATCTTGAGACATTTGGTAAGCCAAAACCTTCTAAGAACCCAAATTGACCCACCTGATCTGGTAATAAAAGAAACATTAGTGAAAAGCACATGTGGTATTTTTACCTACTACTTTGATAAAATAATATCAATAAGATTTAAAAAAAGGAGAGTGGATATAGTCTAATGGAATTATTGATTGATTTTATAATCCAAAATATTATATCCCTAATTGGATCATGGATCATCTTGATTATAGATGAAGTATCCTTAGCTCATGAACATAAGGAATCCTAAAACCTTTATGAGTTAGAGTACCTAATTTAAATCATAGTCTCATATTTATACTACTTGGGGTGACCTCATGACTTTATATAGTGATTCTTATGAATTGACTAGTGATGAGAATCTTACTAGTGATGTAGCATCCCATTATATCATTTTTGATGAGCTTGTTGATTCAAATTTATTTGATCAAAATGTCATTATGATCATAACACCCCATTATCCTATTAGAGCTTCCCTTACTAAAGAAATAACCCATTTCACTATTGGAGCTTCCCTTACTAAAGCATAACCTCATTGTTCCCTATACCTTTTCCATATCAAACTCATTAATTAGGAATAATAAAATTCATTCATACTCCTCAATGATTTTTAAAATGAAAAATCAATTGCATAATACATGGGCCTAAGAGGTGGATTGACCATTGGTGATGACAAGTAAGGATTTGATTTTCATTGCATCCTTCTACCTAATTTGGAGAGTAGGAAAATTTTCTTGGTCATAACAAAGATAAAAAATCAATATCTTTGGGTGAAAACCTCTTTGAGGTGCTCGTTGATTAGGGAAAAAGTAAGGATAAAAATAATCCCTTGGGTGAAAACCTATTTCAATCACTCTTAAGTGGGAAAGTTTTCTCATCCCTTAAGGACACAAAATTTCCATCAAGTCCTATATCTATAGCCATTACAAGCATATGTTTAGAATAATATCAAATGTTTGAGCATCTTGCTCTTGATTTTCTAGAGGTTTTTTCTGCTTGGCCATTATTTGAGATGGTGGATTTAGATTCATCACATTATCCAGAGTTTTGGGTGAAATAGAAAGAAACTATAGCATAAGAATATGATAAAAATCACACCTTGATTACTATTATTAAATATGGATCCATAATCCTTGTAGAAAACATAATTAAAGTAAACTTGAGAACATATGATAATCCCAAATTTATTTATCTTGGAGCTTCCCTTATTGAATCAAAATATGAACACATTATATCCATTTTGATGGATTTAATTGATATTTTTCATGGAAATATTTAGACATGTCAATATTAGATACACACTTGGTAGTGCATCACCCTATTTTTCATTTAGATGCTAAACTAGTTAAGCAAAAATTAATAAATATACATCCATGCATCAACCTCTTGGTTAAAAATAAATTAGAAAAATTATTGGGTGTAGGATTCATTAGACCACTAAACTATTTTGAATGGATATATAATATTATTCTAGTCAGCAAAAATCTAGTGGGCATACATATTTGTATAGATTCAAGAGGTATCAAAATATCATGACCTAAATATGATTTTCCTCTACCTAACATCAACATGATTATCAACACAACTAATGGGTATAAGATGTTATCCCTCATGGATGGATTTTTAGGATATAATTACATCAAGATAAACCAAGAAAATCAACACAAGACTAAGTTCACACTCTATGAGGAGTATTCTATTGCCAAGTCATTCTATTTGGCTTGAATAATGTTGGAGCCACATATCAATGCATTATGACTATCATCTTTCATGACATGACACATGATATTGTTGAGGAATATGTTGATGAAATACTAGAAAAATCAAGAACACATGTTAACATCCTAATGTTCTACATAGAATCTTTAAGAAGATTTGTGAATATAAAGTCCACCTAAATCCAAAGTAGTGTGTCTTTGGAGTCACTTAAAGTAAATTTTTAGGTTGTATTGTATTGAAAAGAGGGATCAAATTCAACCCTAATAAGGTTAAGGCCATTGTTCAGATACCTCCACCTTTAAATATTAAATATTTCTAAAGCCTAAAAGGGAATATCCATTCAATTTGTAGGTTCATTTCTTAGTTAGTAGATAAGTGCCATCCATCTACCCATGTCTTCAAGAAATGGATAATGTGTTAATGGGATGAACATTATTACTTAGCATTTGTGAATCTCAACACATGTTTGGCTATCCTACTAATTTTGATACTGCCAACAGCTAAAGCTTCTTTACATATCATCAATTAAGCATACACTAGGGGTAATTTTAACCCAACATTACAATCAAGGTAAAGAATATGTAATCTATTATTTAAACCACACACATGTGGATTACAGAAATAATTATACACCTATTTAAAAGTTATGTTTAATTATGGTTTTAACTTCCCAAAATTTATGACATTATATATTGAACAACAAAACAATTATCATCCCTAAGGTGGATCTCTTAAATTTTTGTTATCCAAAGTAGCTCTCATAGGATGTATGTATAAATGGGTCATGCTCCTTAGAGAATTTGATGTTTGGTATTAGAAACAAAAATCTATCAAGGGGTAGGTTATTACTTATCAACTTGTAGAGGCCCATATTATAGACATTCAACCACTCAAATTTAACTTTCTAGATGATTCTATCATGATAGGGGAATAAGTGTAGCATGAACCTAAATAATGGAATATATATTATGATGGTTCCTTCACTTTGCATGGATCTAGAGCTAGCATGTTTTTTATTACACTACAAGGGATTTTATTCCCAAAGCATTAGCATTTCACATTAATTTTCATTGTACCAACAATATGGCTGAGTATGAGGCACTTATTACAGGACTTTGTCTTGTAAGTCAGTGGGACATTCAACACTCAATGGTCTATGGTGATTCCTAATTAATAATCAATCAAACCATTGATCAGTATCAAACTCGAGATGACAAGCTTGTTCCTTACAAGAAAATCATGGATAATCTCAAATTTCATTTTAAATCTCTATGATTTTAACAAGTACAAAGGGCCAATAATGGATCTATCAATGCATTGGTAATGATTGGGTCAATGATATAGATTGATGGCAAAGCCAAATAGTATCAATTTCTAATTGAAAATATTCTATATCCTACATATATTATTCCATATTTAGAAAGAGTATGTGTAATTTTTGGTCCTAATTAGCCACTTAAACTACCTTGGTATCAAGACTATTGTAATTATTTCCATGATCATGTTTTTCCATTTAACTTATCCAATAACCAAAAAAACTACTTCTTCACCATATATACCATTATACCCTCCTTGGAAACATGATTTATCACAAAGGATATGATGGAATGCTACTTCATTGTTTATATTAGATATAATTCAAGCTAGTGTTGAAGGAGGTTTATGAAGGAATGTGTGGGGCCCACACCAGTAGTGTACTCTTAGATAAAAAGCTCCTAAAAATATGATATTATTGGCCAAAAAATGAGACACATACTTGAAATTATGTTGTGTTCCTTATCAATAATATGTAAATTTGATACACAAATTCCTTACTATTATAGCCAATCACAACACCATGGCCATTCTTTACTTAGGGCCTTGATCTCATCAAAAAAATAAACACAACATTTTTATATGGACATAAATGTATTTTAACTAATACTAATTACTTTATTAAGTGGATTGAGGTCATTCATCTTAGTTACATTAACAACAAGCAGATAGCCAAGTTCATTCATTACCATAACATCTATTGATATGGCATCTGAACATGTATAATATTTGATAATGGTAGATCCTTTGTAAATATAGATGTAAAAGACATTTGTGCATAATTCATAATCGAGAACAAAAAATTAATAGCATGTAAGCTGCAAGGCAATGGATAAGCTAAGGTGTCAAACAAAACTATTATATTTATTTTAAAGAAGATTATCAATTATGTTGGTCATAATTGGCATTTTCAAATATTTCTTACCTTTTGGGCTTATAGGACTAGTCATAAAATACCTATAGGAGTAACTCCATACTCCCTGGTTTATGGAAAATAAATTATTGTCCCAATGGAGATTGATCTACCTTCATTGCAAGTTTATTTGGAGCATATTAAGGATGATGAAGAGTATAAAGTCTCAAAGCTGAAAGAGCTAGAATTTATTCATGGTAAGTATTTGGCTTCCTTAGAAAACATACAAGCCTATCATAATAGACTTTGGAGAAGCTACAATAAATGAATTATCCATTTAGAGTTTTATATTGGTGATTTGGTATTGAAAGAGAAACAAAATAATACAAATGTTGAAAATAAGAATAAAGGTAAGTTCTAAGCTAATTGGGTAAGATGATATTTTATCATGGTAAACTATGGATTAGGGGCATATTAACTAGCTACTCCAAATGGTGAATAAATTCTAAAGCCCATGAACATTGTGCATCTTAAGAGGTTATGCATTTGACCACTTCGAACCATTTTATAAAAGACCCATTACTTGGGGGAAATGTATGCTACAATATTTTATCCTACTACTATATCCTAGAATATCTTCTTATGGACCATATTATTTTAACCTACCTTGGACCATTCTTTTAAGAACCATATTACTTTCATGACTCTCAAAATTGAAAGATTTTTGACCATTGGCACTCTAAACACATTTTATCTCACCCTAGACCATCCTTTTTTGGACCATATTCATTTTGTACCATCCTCTCATGGACCCCCAATCATTCTGTACTATTCCCTTTGAGAACCACATTATTTCCATGTCTTGGGCTATTGGAACATAGATATATTTTATCCCTTGACCAATTATGATCCTAATTATGACTCATAGGCATTTGAACATAATCAATGCCAGTTCTACAAAGCTGATCAATAGGAATAGTATTTTGTAGCTTTTTCTATAGATGAGTGAACACAAATTCATCTTTAGCTTAGGATCTTTGCCTATTACATGGTTCTATAGATTTTATCTTATGTTTCACAATTTTTTATTTATTTTTTTGTTATTTGGAAGTCATTATTGCCTTGGTAGGATCCTTTCTCTTATTGATTTATGAGCATGTGCCATTTTAGCTAGCTTTAGATGTTATTGGATCTCTTTGTTAGTTACTTGATCCATTGTTTATATCCACATAAAGGTCACTGCACACAGATTAGTTATTATTTGAACTTCTACTCTCGAAACATCATCTACTTAACTAGTTGGTTCCTTCTTATACATATTTTATCCAAAAACACTAGGAAATGACCCATAAAATAACAAAAACATTATCTCACACTTGTGTGCATTATGATCTTCAAGATATTTCCATTTTGAAAGTATTTTATCTCCATGATCTTAGAATTTTTCAAGTATTTATCTCCTTTATCTTTTTATTTTTCAAGTAATCTAGTCCCAAAAATTTTACATTTTGAAAGACCATTCTCATTTATCCCATCTACCCTTTATTTTAAAACATTAATCATTTTCTTGTGATTGTCATCTTTTCTTCTATCCCACTTCCTAGGAGAACTACATTTGGTTTAAAGTTAATGTTGGACCATGCATCCATGGAACTATATAGACAACATCCACTTGTCTTGTACATATGGAGTCATCTCGACTCCCCCCTTCCTTTTCTTCTCTTCCACCATTTCCTTTGAATTGCTTCCCTATTATTTAGGATCAACTTTGTATCCTTGTTCTTGTTACATTGTTGTAATAAGTAATGCCTCTACTACATGTATTTGAATAATTATTTTTAAACCACACTAACTTGGTTTTTGTTTGTGTATGTTTATTTGATTTTCATTGATGTTTTTTTGTGTTTTATTAGTGTTTTTTATTATTTCTTGTCTCTTCATATATTTATTCTTCTTTCATTTCGTTGTTTCTTCTTATTTTTTCTTAGTTTTCTATTTTTTTATTTTGTCTTGTTCTTGTATTTATTTTTCTAAGTACATCTTGATGGTCCAAATGAATCTTGATTATTCATATCTTGATTTCATGTTGTTACAATATTATTTCTTTATTTTAAAAATATTTTTACTCCTACTTATGTCTTGATTCTTTATATATTTATTTTAAGTTGGGTTCATTTATGTTTTCTTTTTATTTGTCTTTGTTTTTTGCTTAAATGTCAATAACTATAATTCTAGTCTTGGTCGTTTCTTACCATTATTCTTAGTTATAGGTATTCAAATTTGAACCAAATCCACATAATTGAAATTAAATGTCATTAAAATTTACTCATACCTATGATTCCTAATTTCTTTTACTATATCAAGAACTTTTTTCTTTGGACTCAAGTCTCAACATCAGTACAACTCTGATGAATAGATCTCAAGATCATTGTGCATAAACTAAGCTCAATAGGTTTAGCACCTAGATCTATGATTATATGTGTATCTATTAGCATAAATCTTGAGTATAATAGAACAATTGGTTAGTTTTCATCATCCCTCATTCCATTTTCTCCCATTTTGGGTGAACGACATTAGCTTGAGTTCCATTTGGACTATGTAGGCAACACTTAGATACTAGACATATCTTGGGTTAGATAAATGACCTTGATTTTTATTTTAATTTTTTTTCATCACTTTATGCATTATTGTATAGATTAAAAATGTATACATCAAATTCATAACACTATTTGTATTTAAATTGTCAATCTTACTCAAATTCCACTCAAATGTGCAATTTAAGACAAAATCACTTAAACACGCTAAATGGTTTAATTTTTTTCATATAAAAGTGCTGATTTAGGATAATGTATCCCTAAATATGGTAATTTATTTTATGTGATTCCTAAATTTTCTTGAATCATTTCAAGTCAAAATGATGATTTTGCATTTTGGTGCTCGAGATCACTTATTTCTTCTAATTCATAAGCACATGTTATGTGCCTATGTTATTTTGTATCAACACCATCCTAAATGGGATCATAGTCTATAAAGATCTAAAATCACCTTCCAATCCATCTCGAGTCAAATTATCACCCAATAATATGACATTCTAACCATTTTTATTAATTGTGCACCATTTCCAAAGAGTTGCACTAAAATTGATTAATCTTGCTTAGGCAAATTAAACCAAATTATGAGATTAAGTAATAATTTCATGGAAAAAATTGAATATTTATTTATTGGAAATTGATTCATAATATCTACATCACCTAATGACATGATCAATTGGGTTTCATCCATAAGCCATAAATGTAATAAATATTAGGTTTATGGGCACCCATACCACATTAATGCATCTTCCTCCCAAATATTTATGAGGATATTTATAGATTAATTATGAAATATTAGATTAACTCATGGCCACACATTTTCATATTGAGATGGATGGTCACCTTTGATCCTAATAAAATCCAAAATCCTCTAAATACAACAACCAAGATCACTTTTATTAAGCTAAATTGTGTAAACTTATAATGCATGATTATCTTGACAAGTTATTTGTGTAGTTTTATAGATTCTTTATTTGTAATAGGATAGCTTCATTTGATAGATATATTAATAATTTCATATCATGAGCCTAGATTATGCATGGTGATATTGAGATGATGGAGGAGCTTGGCATCTCTTGTTGACATAAACAAGAACACCAAATCGAGGGGAGAAAATTCTTGGAGCCACTTATGGATGGTGGTATGCTCTTGTGAAGGTAATTGGTATTTTATTCTTTCATTGAGTTATTAATTGTCATTTGCACAACCCATTTGAATAGGTTGGCTTATATTGTTAAATATTATGCATTATTTTGTGTTTTTCATGACTAATTCTTGGATTACCCTCTTTGTAATCCATCTCTACACTTCTCATGCTTTTAATCCCATAGAAGCACTAGGTAAGAAATCTTGAAATCCTTAATCTTAAACATTCTATCAAACCACCTTTTGATAATGTCTTGATGATTATTGAGTTTATGCAATGCTTCAATTTATGCATCTTCTATATGGAATATATAAAGTAGTTTAGACTATATAAAGTAGAAACTAGTACATTGGTATTTTAAAGGTGATAGGCAAAATTGGCTATTATCTATATATGAAAATAAATGTTGAAGATTTGAGGGCTTTCTTGTGTCTTGTTATATCTTCCCATAGTACATACTTTAGTATCAGATGTAATTTCCTTGGTTTATGTTGTGATGAATTATGGATGGTATCCATCATTATTTTTTTAGTAAATTTAGCCACTTCATTCCCTTAAGAATTGTAATTTGAAGATAAATAGATGGTAATTTGGCTATTATCATCCTACTCAATAAATTTTGTAGATTGAAATTTTGGACCATTATCACATACTACAGATATTAGAGTCCCATAACTAGAAAGTATATTCTCTTCTAAAAAATGGATAAGATCCACTTTTATGGAATTCTTAATGGCAAAAAATTCTATCTATATAGTAAAATAGCTAGTGGTTGTTAGGATGATTTTTTTCCTAATAATTAATTTAAGTTATTCACCCCAATAAAGTCAAAACCCTACTAAAAAAAATGTATCCTTCAATGACTAGTTGTAAAGGCATGCTAGCATGTAGTTCCTTTTTTACAAACACATAACATTCATGGAAAGTCTTAACATAATTGTGGGCATCTTTGAAAATTGTAGGATAGTAGTATCCCATCCTCAAAAATTTATGAGTATTTTCATCTCTTTATGGATGTCCATTTACTATATTTTTGTGTATATTATCTATGATGCATGTATATTCTTCTTTTGAAACATACTTCAAATAGATGTCTTCATAATTCATTTAGTATAAAACCCAATTTATTATCATATATCAAGATGATTTTAGTATAAGGTTTCACCTCTTTTGTTAAGATTAAAGGATATATAACCATCATTAATTAGTTTATTATGTGCTCATAACATCCACCTAAGTATCATTGATTTGTTCAATGTAAATGCATGGATAATTCTCAATAATGAGATAAATGACTTCCTATCCTCACATAATCCTAGTTTCTATAATTTCAGGATCAAACTCCTATATTTTTTCATTCATTTACCTCTCCTTTTGACCAATTCATTCTAGTTGAGCATGAGCTTGACAACTAGATCTAGAACAATGGCTTATGTCTTGTTCCTTAGAATGAAATTCTTAAATTTTTTCAGAGCTTTGATCAGTGTATGTATGTATGTATGTATGTGTGTGTGTGTGTGTGTGTGTGTGTGTGTGTGTGTGTGCGTGTGTGTGTGTCTATATATATATATATATCATTGAATACTTTAAATTTGAATATTTTATGTTAGTATTCATGAAACATGAAATTATATTTTCATTAGCTTCTATGTTTTGTGTAAGTAAAGATACCATAGTGTTCTCTGAAGTAAACTAATAAAATAAGAAGCCATTACCAAAGTTTGGGATGAGAAAAAATATCAATTTATTAATGTATGTTTTGATATCCTAAAAATCATTCTTGAATTAATTTTTACATTACTAAATTTTTTCTCATCCCATTATTATCTAGGGATGTTAAAGTAGTACCAAGATATTTGTACCTAAAATTATAATTATTAATCTATAATTTATGAAATGCATTAATGCCATGTGTATTATCTTTAGATTAATTTTCATCTTCAATTGGTAATGGGATGTCATATGTATCAAAGATAATGGTTGTGTTGGGAGGACCTAGAGTACTAGAGGAATATGAATCTAGCTAGTTTACAAAGCCTTCCTATTTATCCATTTATTTTTGAAATATTTAAAATAAAATATGGAATCATATTTATTACATCTCATATTTATGCATTGTTTTATGGAATTGACACCAATTAGGAAGTGCTACTTCCAAGATGTTTATTTATAGTATCTTATTACGTGGTTGTTACTCTATATTATATCCAAGTTTTTTGAAATACCTATTTTACCTCTGTTATGAAATATTAGGACTATTATTATGACCCATGGTTTTTCCCATCTAATTATACATGCTTATAAATTCATTACTTATCTTTTATACCATTCATTAGATAGCATCCAATTCTACTTTTATAGAATTAGAAATAGAACCATGTGTAGTAGGAACATTAATTGGTATCAAAGATTGGTTATGAATTTAATGATTTTATGTAGACACTAAATGGTTATAAAAAATAATATGCTGGTTAGGTGGAGTGTGGGATAAGATAATTGGGTGTATACTTGGTTTTGATTCTAAGCTATAACATTTTGATTAACATTTAGAATATCTTTGAGGGCTAGAATATTATGACCAATATTAAGTAGGGATATGGATTGTGATTGAAGATTCAATTGTATATCAATTTTAATAGATTTGATATAATATAAAGGTAGTGTATTGAAATTGGACAGTCTATGGAGAAAGATAATTGTTATATAATCCAAAGCATTCTTGTACATCTCAAGGCTTAACACCTTGTTGGGTTTATAGTCAGTGTTATGTTAACTTTACATATTTTGGAATCTTGTGTTAAATGCTAAAATTGGTTCATTGGGTTATCTTCTCATGCTATAAAAGTGTTGATATATGAAACTTAAGCTAGTGACCTATCCAAACTATGCTTATAAAATATTCCAGCACTAGTTCTAAGAGGTAGAGTCTTTTTGAGATGTTGAAGAATTAGTCATAGGCAACATATTACAAGTTACAATATGAAGGTTAACATTCTACATATTCATGGGTTATGTTAGTTGTACCTACGGTGGTTTTGTAATATTTTATGTTTTTTTCAATAGTCCCACCTCTTAAGGGATAAAATGAAGGAAAATAATTTTCAAGGTTTCTAGGTAGATCATGAACATATTTTTAAATGA
>JARHVA010006385.1:112500-257500 GCA_037957365.1 Torreya grandis | reverse complement strand
AAATAGAATAAAGTAACTTATTAATGTTCTTCATTTCCTCCTTGGTAATCATCTACTAGTCAAGTGCTCTAGCTAGAGGTTCTTCTCTTGTTAGGCTTCCCAAGATTATGGATTTTACCTTTTATAGCTCTACATCTTTATTTTCATCATAGACTCTTGATTCATTTAATTATTTCTCTAATCACTTCATTATTTATGAATTTTATTCTTCATCTTCTATGGGATAATCAACTAGTTAAATTACATGTCAATGCTCTTCCTTATTTATTTCCTCACCAAGGGATCCTCTTGGGGTAGCTACACCTAATCATGGTCTTTCTTCCAATTTTTTAATTTTGGAGGAAGCTTAGAGAACTGTAAACTCCCCTTGGTGAGTAATGGTAGATGGAATAGGAGGTGAAGGTGAATATAAAATCAATAAATTATCCATTATAGTAGAAACTAATATTCTAGATGGTCAAGGGATGGGTAGTACAACAACAGTGGTGGAGGTAAGAGTAGATGGATAGGAGCCTAGTATAGTAGGGAATATTTGAGGAGATGTCCCCACACTTTTGGTAATGTTTAGAGATGGACTCATTTAATGTGATTGAGGGGAAATATGAGTAAATGGAGAAAGATTAGAAATAACTTTATGTAAAATTATTGAGAGTTTATTGTGTGACCAAAGAAAGTGGATATAGAGATGCCCAAAATAATGTGATCGTTTATCCATTTAGAGGATGTGAAGTACTCACATATTTATTTGTTACATCCAAAGTGGTAGAAAATAGATAAATGGGGTATAGATGAGGATCATAGAAGAATATTAGAATATACTTCTTGATCTAGAGCTCCTCCCTTTTACTACTAGGCTCTTCCTTTGATATATTATTTCCTTCTTCTATGGGAGAATGAGGTTGATCACGTTTGAATGGGTCTTATGGATATGGTTTGGTCAAATAATAACTCCAGTCTCTTCCTAATTCCTTTATTATTTCATTTTCCCATTCTTTTGTGAATTTTTGTGTCATATTAGATGGCTTGATTAATGATCATTGAAATCTCATTATATCTCATATGGGTATGTAACTTATAATCATATAAAGTATTCAAAAATATAACATCATGCTAATATTATTGGTGAACAAATTTAATGGTAATCCCTTTTATATTTTTGAAGAACTTAAGATAATTTTTATCTTTTCCCTTGGGGTCCCATTCACTAAATTGGGCCACCTTTGAATTATAATGGGATTTAACCTTTACCACTTGATTGAGGTGTGCCCTTACTAAAAACAAAATATTCCCAATTCTTAGGGGAGTCTTATGATAATAATCTTGGTGTTTTATGTTGAGATACTCATCCACATTTTTATATAGTTGGTGTGTAATTTCTTGTTCTTATACTTTATTTGGGACATTGCATGGTAAAACATAGGGTTGTTATTGTATCTTAAATTATAATTATTCTCCTTATAAAATTTTTAGATAGCCTAAGCATCTAAGTGCCATAAATGTGTTCATGGAAATGAGGATAAACATCCTCATAAATTATGGTGATTTCATTCCTAAATCTATAAATAAATAAGAAATAAAAGTTATCATAATCTATATTAATTAGATATTCAGTGGAAGGCTCACATAGTTTGCCATGAGATTTATGGAACATCTAATTGCTACATCCAATAATTAATACATCATATAAAAATTATTATTATCCAACCTTTGTTCTAGTCTAAAAATTCAACCTTTAAATATGACACTGATAATTTCAGTAAGTGCCATAATTTTATTTTATGTCAAAAGAACATCTAAAAATGGCACCCATTCTAATTATATGTAAGTGATACTAGGAATACCATTTAACATATTCATAAGGGACATTTATATCCTAATACTTGGTCTGAACTTAATTATATAGTTATAGTAAATACCCCTATTAGGATTCAACTTTTTCCCTTTCACTAACCACTATTTCAATTTTCCTTCCAAAGTGTTCTGCTCCATCCTTACATTGGCCAAAACCTAGTTATAAACAACACTACACTTTGAGATCCTGAGGTAACTCTCAAACACAAACCCCAAAATATATGCAACTACACTCTTTTATGTTCTAAAATTCAAGAAATATCTATTGCAAGTGTCATTAAAGAAGAAATCATAAAACAAGTAAATAAAAAGTATTACATCAAGTTTCACTATTGTATCATGTAGTCCCATATAATTAATGAATAAATAAGAATAGATATATTACTCATGATATAATGATGTTGTGAGGAGTATGGTGTTATGGCCTCCCTTACATTGTACATAGTTGAATAATTGGGGAACTTGAAATTGAGGGGGATTTTGTTAAATGCAATGTTTGTGCATTTGATGCTCTTAGAGATGGAGTATGAGGATGGGGCTTATCCGTGTGATTTTTTTAGAGAGAAATTTTATTAATCCAAAATTGGTAGTTATTTTTCAAACTAGATAATATTTATTTCAAATTCACTAAAAATTATGGCTTTTATCGATTTAGAACTCAAAATTGCAATTTTCAACTTGTAGATTAATGGTGAAGTGAATTGTCTTTTCTTCAATTTTTCATATATTTCCAAATCCAAAGTCTTGAATTCATAGTTTATATGACATCAATGTGAATAATTTATTTTTATTTTTTCCCCATTTAGATTTAAATTTTCTAGACAACATTGGAAATTTATTGCTTATCATATGGAAACTTTTTGATAGATTTACATGCCCAATAAATACTTTGAGATAGGTGTTGATTTATCTTTTACCATAATTTTCTTATGTTTCAAATATATGTATATATATATATATATATAATTTTGCCAAAAATAGCCTCTACTATGACATTTATATGTATTTCACTTACTTAAGGTCCTTAGGCTTATAATATTACTTTATATACTCCACAGTCTATGAGTTAATGAGATTGAGCCATGTGGAGTGATCTCAGGGATTTGGATCTATTTGTACTTTTGAAACTTTTTAGATGATATTTTATGACTATACCACCTAAATATTGTATACTTACAAAACTTAGACCTTTGTTTTTTATCTTAGTTATTTAACTTACCTACTTCTGCAAGTCTCACATCTACTTTAACTTTTTACCCCTTGGCATGTATCTCTTAGTATGACCAATATTATGTTGATTAACCAAGTCTTATACTTTACCTAGAATGCTTCAAATTTAGTTATCTTATATCTCTAAACATTCAAAACCTATACCTAGTTGCCTTCTCCTTAGATGTTAAATTTTGGGACAAACATTAGTGTTGATGTTATTATCTTATCCCGACGCAAGTGTCCACTTCCATAAAGTTATCCAATTTTCAAATGAAGCATATCCTAATTATTAGTCTAAGATATTTAATGTGAATTAATACTCGAAATTGGTTGATATAAATACAATATCAACCCTCATTCATTCATCATCTACCTATACTTATAAGAATATAAAAGAGACCAAGGCATCTTATTAAAATCACTCTAGCAAGAATTCAATTGATCAAAGCTTCCATTTATATTCCTATTTCCACACCATTCATAGGGACTACATATCTATAGGTTTGAAATATTAAATGAGAAGTGCAAGATCCTAATTTAGTACGTTATAAGCTATGCCATTATTGCACTTACCTTTCACATATTATATGATTCACACACAAGCCAATGCATAGGTTAAAACTACTTTAGTCTCAAGTCCTATTCAAAGTATTAGCTATGTAGTTAGTACCCTATAATATTTGGGACTTTTTGGTCAATTCAACATAATGTGCCTACTAATCCATTTTCCCCCAAGATCATTATGAAGATGAAAAGTTAGGGTTTTTACATTTCACAAGGAGAAACTATCCATGACATATAATTGAATGAACTAGAGTGATGATGAAGCAAAATCCAAAATCATCCTAAGATAACATTATTATATATAGATCCAAAAGCATTAGAGTCATAATATGTTGACTATTATATAATCTCCTTCTAGTATACTTTTTCCTATTCTAGATCCACAACTACATTAGCTTTAAAAATAGTTAATTACATCACTTCATTAGCATTTATATACCTAACATAGTTGTACTTTCCATATTCAAAATATATTAGCATAATAAATTTAGTGTATAGTTTTATATGATTTTAGCATCTAGTTATCCTATTATATATTTGATTATCACCCTC
Organism: Torreya grandis; assembly: GCA_037957365.1. Lineage (NCBI taxonomy): Eukaryota > Viridiplantae > Streptophyta > Pinopsida > Cupressales > Taxaceae > Torreya > Torreya grandis. The sequence goes on along the minus strand of JARHVA010006385.1, from coordinate 253,321 downwards.
ATGCCATTTAATTTATATATACCCCTTTAACTCTAGATAACCCTAATCTATATCTAATTTATTGTTATTCTTTATTGAACCTAATTTTTGAATGCCATTATACCTAAACATACCCTATTAGATGATTGTTACCTACATTGTCCTAATTTTTATTTACTTCATATCTCTTATTAGGGATGATTACGATTTATTTCATGATTATGATTATGAAATTATCCAATTCTCCCTTAAGTAAATAATTAAAATTAACTACTCTTGCATTCCTTCTAGTGTTAAAGCATGTAATATAAAAGCCTTGAATGGTGGAAATTTGTATCCCTCTAGTTAGGTCCATTCTTCCACCACTTCAATAGATGAGTTCATACATATTAAAGAAGATAAAAATCCTTTATCCACACTTCCTATACTATCATTATAAGACTTTGGCATTCGATACTTAAAAAAGTATGAATACCAAGGCCAAGGATTGGGAAAACATGATCAAGGTATAACCAACCGTATATATTTTAAACATATCTATAAAAATAGGAAATGGTTTATATTTTTTATAACATCATTGAGTCACCATCAACTCAATCCAACAAAACGTGTACATTTTACCAAAAAAGTGGGTACATGTGACCAAGAGATTCCTTCATTTAGTTGTCAAAATTTTGTTTTTCAACTACATAAAGAAATTTTGGTTGATTTTCAAAATAATAATAAGGGGGACATGTCTTCAAGAAAATTCATTAAACCCCTCAACATTCCTACATTTCCAACCAATATCCCTCTATTCAAGTGTGATGTTTTTTTCATGCCTTCATTTAAAATAAATTTGATATCACAAAAGGTATCCCTACCAAAATTTTCCAAAGCTAGTTTTTTATACCCTTATAAAAAGAAAATGAAATAAATTATTCAAATGGAAAAAGTTATTCAAATTATATACCAAATTTACCAAAGTTCAAATGTCCCATACTGTGACCAAAATATCATAAATTTAGTGATCATGAACTTACACTTGTTATACATAACGATGATGATACTCATATGACTAGATTTTAAAAATGTGGTGGGTTTCAACCAATTATAACACCTCTATCCCCATAGAATATTTAATGTCTATGATGACCACTATTTGGGACCTTCAAAGCAAGTTCCTATACTCCAATTTCAAATGTCTTTCCATAATGATAATGCACATGTTACCTCATTCAATAATCAACCTCTTGCACAATGTATACTTGAATATCCTTATCCATAAGATTTTTAATTACCATATTTACCTCAATTTTTGAGATTAAAGGAACCATTAGATAACATGATTATCTATGTTCATTCTTTTGATAAATGGTCACAAGATGAAAAACTATTGCTAAAATATTTTCTTATTATTATTTTCAATGAGGCATATAATTGGTTATATAGTTTACCAAAGGGTTCCTTGAACATTTTATTACAATTATAAGATGAATTATTCATGGATTTCAATATAAATAAGGTTGATAAACTTACATTAGAGAATTTGCACAATTCCAAATAATAATGATGAGTCCCTTCAAGATTATATTATTCAATTTAAAAGTACATCATATGAGTTAACATTTAGACCCTCATATTTAGAGTTGCACTTTATATTTAGTATAGGCCTTAATTATCCATTAAAGAAAAGGAATTTTCATAAACAACATGAATTATTTACTCATTTATATAATTATGTGCATATATATGCTTCTTTCAAAATTACTCATTCAAAGGAACTTAACATATCTCCCTCCAAATACAAAAGCTTTATCCCTCACACAAATTATGGAGATATCTTACCTAAGGAACAGTATAAAAAAAAATGTGGTATCCCTAATCTCTATATGACTAGTTAGATAATGTTACTAAACATGTGGATAATCCAAGGTCCATGTCTTATGTAATAATATCCAAATAAATAACACAAAAAGCATCCATGCCAAAAAGATTTAAAAAATAACTTATACATGAGTGGTGCTTATTTTTAGCATTACCATATTGATCTCAGACAATAAAAAACTATTTAAAATGTAATATTATCACAACAAATGGGATTAAATGTAACAAATTATAAAATAGAGGAGGTTGGAAAGACTCCTTAGGAAACATAACAATATCAATTTCTTGTGGTCCTAAAGTAATTCAAACATGGGTTTGGGTTATGCTTATCACATTTCCATATGCATTTACAATAGAAAATATTTGGATATAATAAATGAAAATAAAATTTTATATAAATCAACAAGGTATTTATTTTCCTCATAAATTAAATTTAATAAATATTTCAAATGATAGCATTACTTATTATACTACACATGAAAAATGTGAGGAAGAACATGCCATCTACCTTTACAACATATATAATAATGATGTAAATAATGTAAAAGATCCAAGTTAAAGTTTAAATTTTCATAGTGGGGAGATATCTCTGTGTAATCACCTAAAAGTGGTACTTGAATGCTAAGAGTGTTACTTGAGAAAACCTATTCCTAGCTTAGCCCTAGACCTATCCTAGAAAATTTTGTCATACTTTTTTAGCCTTTGTGAAGACCACATCCATCCATAGTCATCTTAAGCACAGTCTCAAACCCTCATTCCTTGATCCTATCCCTTTATGCCTATCATTGTATAAGCTAGACATTAGAGCCACATTAAGGACACTAGATCCACATGGTGCTAGTGTCCCCAAAATGATGTCAATGTAATTTAGCCTATATTTATCAAATGGATATGTTCAAAATTAAAACCCTCCTAATATTATCCTAAGCATATTTTATTGTCCGCATGTGCTAAAAAACACTATAAATACATTAATTTTAGAACTCTATCCACTAGATGGAAATTAAATGCAAAATAGATATTCAAATACAAAATAATTTGAGCAAAATCAAGGTTATTAATACCTATTCTTCCCTACTTCTACATACTACCATCTACAACTACCTTAGGCTCATATTTTCTATATTTCCAAACTCAAACACACTCAAGGAATTAAAGACTACTATCATTTTAGCATTATTTGAACTTTCACCAAAACTCAGGTGGGTATAACTACATTAGGATTGATCCCTCTTCAGAGTATTGGTATGTAAGAAACTCTATTCATAGTGGGGTGTTGAAGATATACAACAAGGTTCATTTTACAAGGCCCTAATAGAAAACCTATTGGAAATATCTAGTGAATCAACAAAAATTTGATTTGTGGGAATGGTTAAACCTCTGAGGGTGATGCAAAATAGTTAAACCAAATGGTTAAACTAAATGTCTACACCAAAAACTGAACTAGATGGTTGAGATGAATATTTTGGGTGAATACATAGAGCCAAATGGTTGAAATGAATATTTGAGCCAAATGGTTGAGCCATGTGGCTAAGTTATTTGGCTCATTCATTTAGCTTAGTTGAATGGTTAAGCCAAATACTTTATCCATTTGGCTAAGTTAAATGGCTGAGCCATGCAGTTGAGTTGTGCAGTTGTGATAAATAGATAAGACATGTGGTTGAACCATTTGGCTCAATTACATGACTTAGTTTCATAGCTTAGTAATTTATCTCAATCACATGGTTCAACCATTTAGCTTAGTCACATAACTTAGCTACATGTATCAACAATTCAACTAAGCTGAATAACTAACCCATCTGGTTGAGCCAAATGGTTGTGGTAAATGGCTGAGCCATGTGGCTAGGTCATTCAAATGTGTCACTCAACCATTTAGTGAAAGGGTTTGGTTTGTTTTTTGGTACTATAATTTTTTTCTTCATTTATTATTGTTGTTCTATTTTATGCTCCTTCAGTTACACTTCTACTTGTTCCCTTAATTGGTATAGGTCAGACCCTCAAGGGATCTATTATATATATCTATAAAATTTAATTTTAATATTATATATAATTATAAAGGGTTGGTGAGCTAACCCTAAAAAAAAAATCCCTAAAATTTTGGCAATCCGATCCCATCTGCCGACCCTAAAAAATTACCAAAACCAAAATCCTAAAAATGAATTATTCATGAATTAACAAATATTCACCACTAAAAAAACCCTAATCTACAAATTATCCTACTAATGAACACATATTTTAGATCATGCCTTGCTTGTAAGGAGGATTAGATTTTACATTATAAATCAAATATTATAGGCACAATATAAAGTTTCAAACTTTGGGCATGCAAGAATAGAACCCAAAAACATAGGTGCATGTGTACATAGAATTTAGGAGTAATCCTACATAAAAGACACTAGTCCCATTTTAAAAATATTATAGGTACATGCCATTATTATCCAAGTTTGTTGCTACTATCTAGGAGGGGTTATGACACAAGAATCTAGTTGATGACACTTAGACTTAATCATATCTCAATTTTTAGCACTTAGACCTTCTATATCAGGTATTTTTTAGATAAGTCTTTATTTACACATATTTATTACTATTTTTAAATATAAAAAACTAGTCAAAATATGTAACAAATCAATGGTTATTTATTGAATATTATTTCACTAATTTAGACTAATCACCCCTTTAATCAAGCATATGATTTATTTAGCTAAACCCTAAAAGGTTAGAACATTTTTTGAACCTAATTTAATTTGAATATTGTTTAAAACCCTAATTTTTATATAGGGTTTACCTTATCCAAATTTTTGTGCAATAAAATAGGGTTATAGACTTCTATTTTTCTATTTTTTTAATAACCTAACTCATTTAATCAATTCCACATTAGGCTTTGTTTTAATTAAATATAATTTAAACTTTTACAAAGCAACCCTAATTCAAAAACACTAACCTTAGATGTTCTTAGGGTTTGTATCATTATTTTTCCCATTTTCATTAGTTGCTTTAAATTTTTCAAACATCATATATTATTTTTTAGCAGTTTTTTCCATCTTGTTTACTATATGCCATCTAAATAAGCTATCTCTCTTCGATTAAGAAGAATTTCTAGATTAGGTGGTAATCCTACAGATAATATTCAAATTATTATTATCTAATCCTATAACATGGATAACTGACCTATCATATCTCCAAATCTTCATCCTTTACACCCTGATTATGTGGATTTCAATGCTAATGCATCCAAAAATGAACAATACAATCATGAACAAGATGATATACAAATTAAAAATCAAGACACTCTCCCTTTTCTTAACAATGACAAAAAAATTATCAATAAAAAATATATATTATAGAGATTCAAAGATACAATTTGGGAATAACCCCTTGATATTCATAAATCATACAAACCATGTTACGAATCAAGAACAAAACAAATAATGGTCAATATTTAACTCCCCCAGTGAATAATGTTGTTACACCTACAGTGGCACCAACTTAGCTAACACAACATAAAATTATAATTAAACAACCTTTAGTCATATCTACACCTCTTATAGATAGTTCTTCCACTCCATATGCATAATCCCTTATGCATGATATTCATACTCTATAGGCTAAGGTGTTGCATCTTGAGAATGGAGATGCTAATACATCACATGCCTTGGATTATAATATTATATTACATACACCTTTGACACATCACATAACATAAATTACCTTTCCATACAATTTTTTGGCACGTAATATTACATTATATCAAGGAAAGGGTGGCCTAGAGCACCATCTCAAATTTTTTCATTAAGCATGTTTGGACTACTTGTCCAATGATTAAAGGATTATTCACTATGGTGTGGGAATTTCAACCATGATGTCTTGAAAAAAATGTTTTTCACTTGAAAATTATTCATTACTTTCCAAAATAATCTTAGTTATTCATTTTCCTCATATAGTTATGTGCCTATGTCATCTAGCATAAAATTGTATACTTATTCCTCAGTGACACAAAGCTATGTGAGATTATATTATCATTTAACTAGGGATTCATTATAAGGTTAGTTTTATTAGGTGGAATATGTGTCATTGTCCTCTACATTGGTGCCTTTATTTTCCCCTTGTAATTCTCTAGTGGGTCCTAAGATATTTTTGTATCTATGTTTACTTAATCTTTTAATTATGTTCGTAATGGCTATCTCGCATTGAGAAGTATAAATCAGAGTAGCTAGATAGTTTTATAATATAGGACTTTTGTCATAATAATTATGCCCACACATATATAATAGTGATGAAAAATATTAAGAAGGTGATTTTTGCCTTCAATAACTCATGAACTCTAATTTGAAAGGCATCATGAAACTTTATAAATGTTGCACAATGTCCCATATATTTCAAGATGTATTTGGGTACACAAGGGTGAAAAATTATGATATTTTAGGCATCTACCCACCATGAATTTATCTATCCAAACTACACATAATAATGAACTACCTTGGTCTAGGCATTATTATTAAAAGTGGCCATAGTCTAGAAGTTGACATCAGGTGTGATAGTACCATCAAGAGATGTTTCCTATGCAAAACAAAATATTAATACCATGAGTTGGTATTGGAACACATGTTTTGTACCATTAACAACCTCATAAATGTTTATAGTTAGTTTGAAGACTAAAAACATTGTAAAATTAAAATCCTCATTGACATAAATCATTTGATATGAATTATGAATGGCCCCTTTTGTAGCCTACCTTTCACATTTAGTGGTCTATAAAAACCACTTTGTGATTTATTTATAGATAATGTGCATTGAAAAATCATATAAAGAGTCAATTGGATCCCCCTATATTCCTTATTTTATTTTTCCATGGTATTTAAATGAATGAGAAGGGCCTTAGTTTTATATCATAATATATATTTTCCTGAAGCTAGAAGTCATGTTACATGTACCATGGTCCTTAGATTGATGAATATTATGAGATCCTTAGAGATATGGATCACACATTCATTTTATCAAGTGAGAGGTGTCATCACCATTTTATCCAATTGACCAAATATATTGATCTTGATGAATCACTGCACATCAAACTTTCATAGAGGGTGTTGGAGAGCCAAGGATCTTGTTTGTGTTATTATGGCTTGGTCGATGAGAAAAATATACCATATTAATAAAATTAAATAGATACGGATCAATATACCATGTTTAATTCAAGGCGAATCCCCTTTAATTATTTTTATGCATTTGATCATGGAATCAATATTTTTGATTTATCCATAGCTATTATTTGGCATATTGACTAATTGAAAATAATGTTTGTTCAAATTATTTACTCATGAAAATGAATTAGACTCAAGTCATAGACTTTTTTAAGTGGTTTGAACTTTTTTTACCATGTGTTTCCTTGATATTATAGCTTTCCTTCCCTCCATTTGTCTAACACTTCACATTGAATTACACTAACCTATTTTTGAACTATTATGATATTGATTTTAATGTCATTAGTTGTTTTGGTTTGATTTTTGTGTTTTTGTAGGTAGGTTCAAAGTTTTATTTTTTATTATTACTTCACATGACATGTCATCATTTATTATCCAAATAATTTAATTTATTGTACATTAGTTGAATCTAATACTTCAATTTACTTTGGTAAAGATGGATATTTAGAGTGTTTTGTAGCTAAATATTTTTTGAGTGACTATTTATTAATATCCTCTATCCCATTTTTTTCAATTCCACCTTGTTGGAAATAATTGATTAACCCTAGGTTGACTTGGTGCTAATATTTTTATGCATTGATTGTTCTTGGCTTTGTTTTTTTTCCTTTTCTATTATACAACATTGACTATTCAAACTATGTTTCAATGTCCTATAATATAGATATTTAACTATACATATCACTACAGACAAAAAAAAAAGAACATAAATCATTAAAAAAATCCTAAGTTACATGGTGTTACTTAGAACCCTCTCTAATTTTTATGCGATATGTTATATATATTATTTATGATAAGGATTAGGACTATAGAAATTGCATGTCCTAGGAGAATGGTTCCTTGAGGCCGTTTAACATAATTTTTCCTTATTGCAAGACATAATGAATGATGTAAGGTCATTTTAATCATATTCACAGCTTGCATGTAAATTCTTAAAATTTATTATCATATAGTAATACTTCTTGTTCTAGAAAAAATCTTTAGATCACATATTGTGATCGTGCCAAACTTTTTGAGTTTTATTGATAACTTCCTATGTCAATTTTCATATTTGAATTTTTTTTTCAATCCTATATAAATAACTTATTATTTCCAAAATAAAGTCTTTCCAAAATAGTTCATAGGCTAGGGACTATGTATTCCATTGGCCTGATTATTTATAATCTATAAACTAGTTGAAATAGAGTGAACCTTATCACATGATTTTAGTTTCTCATATATGACCATATGATCACATGAACTATAACCTCCCAATTATCTATTTTCACATTACATGTTTTTGTTATCATGTCACCAATGAATTTATTTGATGCCTTTGTCTGCCCATTGGCATGCAAATCATATGTTGTGCTTTTATGGTGTGATGTCATAAATTAATCCATCAGAGTCTTCATGTCAATATTAATAAAATTAATTTAAATATCACTAACCAAATTTTATATGACATCCAAATATGGTTATAATATTCTCATACCTAAATTTGGATGCATCCTTACTGTTGTAGTAGTTTCTACCCACTTAGTAAAGTAATCATTTGTAATAATTTTGTACCTTACATGAATTTTTTAACTATCCATATTAATTAGCCCTGTAAACTCAATTTTAAACTATTTAAATGGTTATTCAACTAACTTATATTTTAGTGGCATTTCATCTCTATGTTTAGGCCTTCCCATCCTTTCACATATGTCATAGTGTTTTGGTACTCTATGTACATCTTAGAATAGAGTATGCCACCATAGGAAACTTTCAAATATATTCATTATGGTGAATTATTATATTATATATCCACATAAAATTACCTAATGTGCCTCTTTAATAATTTGGGATCACTCATGCTCCAAAATATAATATACACAATACTTCATCTTTGCCCATTTTGTATAAAAAACCATTAATGATGTTAAAAGCAATGGATCTTGTTATCAAGTAATTTTTATTCCTTTTCACATAGTTTTTAGAAAAAAAAAATTATAGGAAATTATATATGACTTCCATGTTTTATGGAATCCCAAAGACTCAAAAAAATGAGCATCTGGTGATTTATGTTTGAGTTATTCAGGTTCCTCTCCATTATGTGTTTGCCTCAAGTGGTCTCTTCCCATATTTTCTCTCCCAAGTTTCACATTTATTCTAAACTAAAATTATTTAGAAAATATCATTCACATATATATGCTTCCTCCTAATATGTGATTATTTACTAGATATTGTAGAGCCTGGTGATTAGTAAAATATTCAAATGGCATTACTAGAAGGTAGTGTTTGAACTTATAGAGTGCAACAAAATTTCAAGAGATTCATGTTATATAGTTGTGTGATTTTTTTCTATAATTGGCAGTATTTAGATTGAAAAATTAATGGTATGGTCTAAACATGCATCTCTTGGTTGTGTTAAAACAACTCATACTATAGTTTTTGAAGTGTCTACATGAACATGAAATGGTTTTGTCTAGTAGAGAAACACTAGAATGGGAGTTGTTTGTAGCCTCTACTTTATATCCATGAATGTTTTTTAGCACTCTTTAGTACATTGAAACCTAGTTTCTTTATTTAGAACCTTTTATATGTGGGAAATATATTTACGTATCCCTTTATTAATTTCCTGTAGTATCTTATATGACTCAAGAATGATCACACCCCTATAGAGTTTATATGAGGTCGAATATCCACAATAATTATGGTTTTGCATTGGTCAAATAAAATCCCATAATTACAACTATATGACCTAATAGGACACTAAAGGTGTAAATAATAAACACTAATTTAAGTTCAATACAATACATAGAGTTCAATGTTATTCTAAAATCATCCACAACTTGGATAGGTGCTCCTTGAATATAGAAATAAAAGCCCAACATTAGAGATAGACTTCTATGAAATCATGGATAAAGTATTTAAATGTGTTAAACATAGCCCTAAAGAGAAAAATAGGATAATTATTCAATCCAAAATGAATTAAAATGTATGCAAAATATCCCCATTCTCTTATAAATGTGGTTTTAGCTTGATCTAATACTAGAATTAGTATATGAAGGTTGTCCTTAAACACATCTATAAAATAATACACTTAATGTCCTATGATTGACTCTAAGAATTCATATGTAAAAGGAATTTGTAATGTATCATTAATACAAGCATCATCTAGTGCATGATAATCCTAACATACTCTAATTTCTCCAAAGAGTTGAGGCTACACCACCATTGGTCTAACCCAGTCTACTTTCTATGCCAAATACATAATGCCTAGTTGTATATGATCTAGTTTAGTATTTATGTTTAATTTCATGTTTGGGTTTAACCTATATGGACATTTAATCATAAGATGAGCACACTCCTTTCACTTTATCTAGATCTCCCATATGAAGGGTCTATAGCTTTTAATTCTATAAATATTGTTATAAATACATCTTAATAATATCACATGATTGTAGTCCATATAAAATCTCATTATGTGTCTAGTAGTTATATAAAGTCAAAAAAATTGTGTGAAAACTCTATCCCAATATTCCATATCAATTTATTTAATGGATCATGGTATATTTATTTGAAATCCATTCAAATTGAATCTTGTAATTTTATTTATCCTTTTTTCTCTTGAATATTAATATTTCACCGTTGTTGATATTTAGTTTGGTCTATTGCTTTAGATCTAGGCTCCTCCAAGTATTGTTGAAGTTTATAATATAAATTTAAATATAATTTATCATCATTTTCATTAGAATCAACCTATTTATCCTTTTATATGATTCAATTACAATGTTTTATCAAAAAATACTCTTTTTGATTACTGTCCTTATATTTTTTAGAGTTGCATTTAAGTCATTAGTTATTTTCTCCTATAAATAAAAATATTGTGTACTAATGAGATCCTTTGAATGGCCATTGAATAATAATATATTAATATTTATAATTTATTTTTATAGCAATGCATTCTCATATTCCAAAACAAATGTTTGAATAAATCCATATTAGACATGTCACCAACTACTAGTCTTGCCTTTATGCTCTTGATGCATGTAACTTGATGCTTGAAGTGATGCCAATGTATTATTTAAATATGTATCCAATATTTGGGTTATATATCCTATGTATACCATACATATACACTCCCATGGATATGAATTTTTGGACACTACCCTTGATAAAAAATAGTAAATGTTTCTTTACAATATGTGGTACTTAGAATCAAGCCCACAATATCTCATGAGACTCATCCCATTATAACTAGTTTATCTTATGAACTACCCACCAAGTCACATAATTTATCTTTATATCATATTTTATATCACATAACTTTTTGTTTATATTAGGAAAATAAATTTATAGTTAAAATATCAATTGATCCAAGTTTTTAATTACTAAATATTGAGTTCAATTGGAATTATGTGGGAAAACCCATTTTCATTGGACACACCTCATAATATCCTCTAACCCAATTTAAAATGTGATTCTTTGAATCATCACTATTTGATTATTCAATTTCCTAAGGTAAAATACCTTTTTTTGGCTTAGTATAGTCCATGTTTGTTAGACCTACTTGTACAAGAAATCACATTTATAACTTATTAGTGGTTGTAGAGATGGTGATTTCCATTCTACTATTTGGAAGCATGGAAATTGTTAATTTATTATCTTAGGTTCTAGAATATATATATATATATATATATATATATATATATATATATATATATATATTATTTTAGATATTTTTAAGGCTTTTTTTAATGGAAAAAGTGATACTTTTCAGGTTATAGTGTGTTATGCTTAGAATTTGTGCCCACCTTGAACCAAATATCATCTTTTTATGAAAAGGTTGAATCTAGAACTTTGGGTATGATTTATACCTCAATATAAACTTTTTTTATGGGTATAATGATAATTTTATCCCCTTGTGCACTTCAAGTTGATAACACACTATACTAATGGTCATCTAACAATTATAAGCCCACTTCTTACCAATAAACTTAAGGTATTACATTTTATAAGTATTGTTGTCAATTAATTTGAAATATAATCATAATATTAGGTCATACACTTTGATTTTCATATCCTTCAGTTGATCAATAGGTTTGAAACTCCCATAATATATGATGCTTAGTGTTACTATATTATTATAACTAAGAGTCAATCATCTAATAGCTTCCTATGTAGATCAAGGAATAATATTGATTGTGCTTCAAAAATCAAATAATTTTTTTTATACTTAATATAGTACCAATTTAATATACATACAGGATTCAACATCCCACGGTTTTTGAGCTTCACATATTATACTACCTTATCCAAATTCAAACCCTCCTAAGGTTAGTCTAAGCATCTTTTTTCATCCACATAAGCTATAAAAAATTATAAATACCTGAGTTTTAGACCTCTATCCACTAGATCAAAATTACATGAAAAATACCTATTAAAACATGAAACAAGTTGAGAAAAATTAAGGTTATTAATCCTTATTTTATCCTACCTCTACATACTACCATCTACACCTACCCTAATTTTAATTTTTTTAGATTTACAATCTCAAGCACACTCAAGGTATTTAATACCACTATCATTATAACATAACTTGCACTTGTACTAGCACTTAAGTGGGGAGAAATACATTGATTCTTTATCCCTCCTTGGAGTATTGGTATGTATCTAAATCTCTTCAAATCAAGATATTATCCTAGTAATGAACACACTTTTCTGCTCATGCCTTACTTGTAAGGAGGATTAGGGTTTGAATCTTAAATCAAATATTATAAGCATAATACAAAGTTTCAAACTTAGTTAATATGAGAACAAAACCCAAAAAAATATGTGCATGTGTACCTGGAATGTAGGAGCAGTCCTACACAGATGGCACTAGTACCATTTTTGAGACACTAGAGCCAAATTGCACTATTATCCAAGTGTGGTGACACTATCCAAGAGATATTATGATATAATAATCTGGTTGACAACATTAAGAGATATTTCTATCTCAGTATTTAGCACTAAAATATTCCATATCATGTTTTTATAGATAATACTTTATTTGCACATGTCTATTACTATTTTTAGAAATCTAAAGCTAGTAAAAATTTGTAATAAATTAGTGCTTATTTATTGAATATTATTTCACTCATATAGACTAATCATCCATTTAATCAAACATAGGATTTACATATATAAACCTTAAAATTTTATAACAATTGGTAACCTAATTTACTTTGAATATTGCTTAAAACCCTATTTCTACATAGGGTTTACCTTATCCATTTTTTGTGCACTAAATTAGGGTCACAAACTTCTATTTTTATGATTTTTTGGCATAACCTAGCTCATTTAATCAATAACAAATTAAGGTTTCATTTATTTAAAAATAATTTAAATTTTATAAAATAAACCTAATTTAAAAACCCTAACCCTAGATGCTCTTAAGGTTTGTATCCTTCTTTTTCCTATTTTCATTACTTGCTTTAAATTTTTTAGATTTCATAAATTCTATTTTATCATATTTATGTTGGACATGGTCATTAGTGTCTTAGGATATCATTGATTTCAATAATATCATGATTTTCATAGTTCATTAATGATAATGAAGGTGTATATGATGTTTGGAGGACTCATGACATGTTTGTAGGTTAGTGAGGTGGTATAAGATGTTATGAGAGTTCCCTAGATGCTTTGACATGGTTCTATTATTTCACATATTCATTTAAAGATATAAAAAGTATCATTATAGCTTAAGAGAGGATATATCATCATAAAACATCATGCAATTTTGTATAGACCATTCTAATTGTGTATTTATTATTTCTATTGTGAATGTCAAATCTAGTCCAAGGATGTTTGGGAGATGTTGGTCTTATTCCCATGAAGGTCACATGCAAGTTTGGTTTCTTGATGAAGTGCCTATCACAATTTATAAATCTCAAAACTTAGATATATGTGTAGAGACATGATAGAGTCCATCAAATTTAAGCCTTGGGAAATAGCTATTGAAAACTAGCCATTGGGGTTTAAATTCAAATTTATGTCTAACGTAAATAAGGACCAGTGAACAAATATATGGTTGTAAAAGTCATAATATTGGTCAAAAATTGTTATTGTAAAAATAAAAAATGAATTATACTCCATGTATGTCATTCTCAAAGTGATTTGGAATTTTTATTGTTTGTAAAGGTGTATTTATTATAGGTCAAAGTTAACTTTTGTTCACTACATTTTTTTTATAAATGAACCAAAGTGCCAAGAAATGATATTAAAAGTCAAAATATTGATCATATTAGGTTGGTATAAAAGGAAAAGTTGTATTATACTCCATGTTTATCATACTATAGGTGGTATTTAGCTTTGAATGTTTGTACAAGTGAATTTATTGGATGTTAAAGTTGACTTTTATTGACTATATTTTTTCTAAGCAAACCTATGTGCAAAGAAGTAATATAAAAGGCAAATTATTGGTCAAATAAATATGATATTAAAATAAAAGTTATATCTAAAATCATGAAGAATATATTTATGTGGTAGTTTGTCTTAACTATTGGTATAAGTGCATTTATTATAGGATAAAGCTAATTATGTGTTAAGGTGTTTGACAATGGTAATATAAGTGTTTCATGTAAAGGTGTTTAGTATCTTTGGGAAATTAAGGGGATTGATATTAGTGAATGTAAGGATGATTTGGTATTTTTTTGGCATGTTCAAGTTATTTTTAGAGTTTTATAGCCAGGTTTTAAGGTTGAAATCCTTAAGCCAAAATGGCTTATCTGAGAGTGTTAGGCCTGTGTAATGTTGGGTCTAGTATTTGGTATACAAGTTGAATTTTTTTTAAAGACACAACTATTTTTGTGTATTAAGTTTATATTATTATTTTTAAGGATAAAATTAATTAATTTTAATATAAATTAAGTGCATGAATAAGTGTTAATATTCATGTTCACTATGACTGTGTTTTGAGAGAAAATGACAGTTCCAGGTGTGTTAGGGTAAGTGATGTTTTCAGTTCTCATAAAAAGTGATGATGTATATAATGAAATTTTTTTATAGTTTAATACCTAAATTAACTTTAAAATTTTGGTGGGATCTGAAAATTTAGGTTAAGTTATTGAACCATGTAAGACAAAGAGGCTTGTCTAGTTGTGTTGAGACTATGAGATAGAGACCCGAGAGATTGGTCTATAAGACCAATGAATGTTGCTACAAAAAGAGAAATAAATATTTTAGTTTTATATATAAGACTAATATAATATATTAACTTTTATTATTAATTTATAAATAATAATTTAATGTATAATATATGAACTCTTATCTGACTATACTTTTGGAGGCTACAAGAAATTTGAGCAGTCTTCTAGGAGTGATGGGTTGGAGGTCATCTAACCTAAGTTAATGAATAAAAATGATTTGAATATGTTTATAAATTACATAAGGATAATATTAATTAAATTATAATCATTTAATTTTATCAATATGGTTTGTATAATCAAGATGCTTGACTATACTTTGGTTGTGTTTGACCATAACTAAGTGAGCCTGTTATAGAGGTGGTTTTAGATGATTTGAGCTTGAGTGAAAGTTTAAAATGGAAATTATATTAATAATTAGGTATAAGAGGATATTTTAATATTATTTATCCATGTTTTTGTTTTAAAAATTTGTATGTTTTCTCTATATATGGTTGACAGACTTTTGGTAGTGAGAAGGCCTAAAAGGATAGTAGACCTAATTGATAGGTTTAAAGTGTGATATGAATCAGATGGAGTTGGAGAACAAAGGAGAGTTTATTAGGGGTATATTAAATTAATATTATAATTTTTTTAATCATTGGTGGAAGATAAATGTGGACCAAGAAGTCATAAGTGTAATGTGTGGGTGTGAAGGGCTAATTCCTTTAGGTAAGCCTAATAATGAAATTAGTCTCTATGGGTTATAAACACACTATGGAATGTTTATTTATCATATGTAATATATGTATAGAGATATTTAGATTGTGATATAATTATTCAAAGGGATTTTTATGAATAAGAGGTGGTTGAACAAAGATTCATGTCTAAGAGCAAGGCTAATAAGGCCTAATTTGGCTAGTTAGAGAAACTTAAAAAATATTAAAGATTAAAACAAAGTAGGAAGGAAATTGATGAGGGTTGAGAGGTATTAGAGACTATTTTAATACTATATTTAATATATTATTAAGGTATGAAAATAAGTGTTTCAAGTCATGAATAAGTAAGTTACATTATTTCAAGGCTATCTAGGCCTATGTGACTAGTTGAGAAAGTAATGAGTGAAGAAAATAAAAAATAAGATCCTTGAGAGAAATAAGGTCATATAGGCCATTATCTGAATATGAATAATTAGGGATGAAGTTTTGAGAAAGTTTTTGAGTATGTATTTCAAGGTTACATGACCTAATTTATCTAAGAGAGACTTTGTTGATTGAAGAAGTGTAGACATTGATTTGAGAGGGATAGAATGTTAAGAAGGGTTGAATGAGATGATTGTATTTTGATAAACTATCAGATAACATTAGATATGTGTTCTTGACGTTTTATAGGTTTAAAATTTGTCATGATATTTGATTTTATTTTGTGTTGATTCATGTTGCAGTGTTTGAGAGCTAGTTGAGTATAGAAGAAGGGTTATTATGTGCTTGTTTGAGAGGAATATTTGGATGAGATTACAAGATGTACATCATTAGTTTTAGAAGATAAAAGGATCAAGATGGAATCATAAATCTTGGTTAAGTTGGTGCTTGGTAAAGAGGTGTCTAAGTTAGTGCTTGATTACCCAGGGGGTTGCAACCTCCATGCAAGTTGGTTCTTGTTAAAGCTTAGGGGTTGGTGTTCATTATTGGGTTGGTGCTCAAATAAAGTTGGATTATTTATTTATAGGAAAATCAGTCCAAATATTTGTTTAGTGAGTTATATCCCCTATGGAGGTTTACCAAATATGTATTGTGTCTTGTTCTCATGTTTATGATTTTTATAAATGCTTTCATTATGATTTTTCTTGGATGGTTGATATTAATATGCATGTGTTGGATAATTAGTTGAGTTAATCAAGTTAAAGGAATGTTTTTAAGGAAATTGATTCAATTCCCATATTAGTTTTTGTTCTCCAAATAATTGGTATCATAGCATGCTCTTTAGGAAGGATTCATATCTTGGAAGGTGATCCTTGAAGCATAAGATGGCCAAGAAGTTAAGGAAAGAGAATCAAGAATTGAGTTCTATGGCTAAGGCTTATAAGGAATAAATTTGTACCTTTAAGAGTGACATGGTCATAATGGATAAAGAGGTTAAGAAGGATATTAAGGGTTTCATATTTTAGTTAGAATATGCTAATGTAAGGTTGAGTTATATGGAGGTTATTGAGGAGAAGGTATGGATCTTTGTCTCTAAGATAGCCTTATAAATCAAAAAGGATAAGATGACTATTGATGGTCTTAATAATTAATTAGAGGCTAAAAATTAAAGTTTGAGGTCAAATAAGGTTGAGTGTGATCAATTTAAAACTGAGATAGGATATTTAAAGGTTGAACATGAGAAGCTAGTAGTCAAAATGAGCAAGGTTGAGCAAGAGAAATCAGACCAAGTTGAGAAGGATGCACTCATGAAGAAAAACATGAATAAATTAGTGAGATATCCCAATGCAATCAAGTTTTCTAATTATTTTGATGCCCACTGTTTTATTTGTCATATTTTTGGTTATAAGCTAAGATATTATATAAGGAGAAGTAATCAATCAAACTAATATCATAATGAACATCAAGTAAAAGGTATGAGTAAGGTTGTTTATTTTTTTTGTCATAATATTGGTCACTTTACTAGATTCTATGCAAATGGAGTAAGTAGGTCCTCATGGTATGTCAAAGGATTTGGATCTCTTATAAGGTATGACAAGGTTCAAGAATTTGAATGGATACCAAAGATATTAAGGGCAAATTTATTTGAGACTAAGAGTCAAGTTGGATTACATGTTATAGTTGAGTATGACTATTGTCAATATTCCTTTTTGTTAGCTTTTAATGATAATGTTTGGAAGGTAAGATAATTTAAAAAGTTGAGAAGATGAATGAAATTATGGATGATGAGGATAATGAGTCAATTAAGGTTGACAAGCCTAAAAGGATTCTAAATGAAAACAATCAATTTCATGAGTTCAAGTTGATCAAGAAGGTAAGAAAGAAGATGTGTGAATCTTCTAAATTCACTTTTGTCTAGTCTCTATGGAATAGGGTGCTTATATTAGGCTTCATAGAGGTATTATTTAGCAAGTGAAAGTGTGGTAAGGTCAAGAGATGAATGTAACAATTGTGTTTATGAGTTCTTGAGGAATCTTGTTATGGTATGTAAGAGGTAGTCCTTTGGTGTAAAGGTATGATAATTTTATTTATGTGTCTTTGTTTAAAATGTACCTCTTTGAAGTGACCTAGGAGAGGAGTATATTTTTGTGTAAGAGAGAGGTCCTTGAAGGGATAAGCTTGTGAAAGTAAGCTCATCTTGTAATATAAGGAAGGTATGAATGCAATTAGATTTCATATGTGGATAGCCTAATGAGGTATCCTATTTAGGTTGGTGGATTTAAGAGCTCTTATAGGCATGGATTCATGTAATTTAAGTTGCTTTCATCATATTATTATTATTTAGATTAGTTGTGGTTGTTTACTTCATATGAGAAGGTTTGTAGACCATTGAAAGAGGTCATTTGGGCACAAGAAGATCAACATTTGATTCAATTATCTCATGAAGGATATTGTATAGCTATGGTAGACTCTCTGTGGATGAAGATGGCTCCATTAAAGGTATGTTATTGTAATAGAGTTTGCATATATGTGTTTTTAGTGTTTTGGCTTTGTTTAGGTGGAATAGTTAACTCAAGTTTATTGAAGAGTATGTGAAGTTTGGGCATATTGATTTATAATATAAGAGTAAAATATCAATTCATATATAGGTATGTTAATTTAATTTATAGGATGCAATGTATGAATATAGTAAGGGGGAGCATATGTGAGATGTTTCAATTTCAAGGATCTTGTGTGGTTGTGTATGGTTTGAGAATACGTTTAATCAGATGAGCATGATGTTAGGGGGATCTTTCTAGCTCTATGATAATTTTTATAGGTCTAAGGATCAAGAAGGATATGTGTGGATGATTTTGTGAGAGTTTGTATGGCCCTTTGTCATTAATATCAAAGGGGGGGAAAGTTTATATTGAGAGAAGACATTATGGGTGTGGTTTTCCATCAATGATAAAGGGGAAGATTGTTGGACATGGTCATTGGTGTCTTCAATTATCATTTATGTCAATGCAGGCATGAGGTTCATAGTGCATTAATGACAAAGAAGGTGTATGTGATGTTTGGAGGACTCATGCCTTGTTTTCATGTCATTGAGGTGGTAGAGGATGTTATGAGAGTTCCCTAGATGCTTTGGCATGGTTATAGTGTTTCACAAGTTACATTGAAGAGATAAAAACTGTCATTATAGATTAATAGAGGATAGACTATCATAGAACATCATGTAATTTTTAATAGACCTTTATGTTTGTGCATTTATTATCTGTACTGTGAAAGTCAAATCTAGTTCAAGGAAGTTTTAGAGATCTTGGTCTTAGTCCCATGAATTTCCCCTATAATTTTGGTGTCTTAAATAAGTGTCTATATCAATTTATAAATATCAAAAGTTGGCTCTATGTTAATATACCTGCCAGAGGTTTTTAAATTTAAGCCTTGGGAAATAATTGTTGAAAACTAGCTATTGGGGTTTAAAATCAAATATTTATGTAAAACAAATAAGGACCAATGAGTAAATAAATGGTTGTAGAAGTAATAATATTGGTCAAACCTTGTTAGTTTAAAAATAATAAATGAATAAAAATCCATAAAGATCATCTTTAAATTGATTTGGAGTTTTGACTATCCATACAAGTGTAGTTATTGTAGGTCAAAGATGACTTTTGTTGAGTGTTTTTTTTTGCTGAATGAACTAAAGTGTAAGGAAAATATTTTATAAGTCAAAATATTGATCAAATAAAGTTGGTGTAAAATGAAATTTTGTATTATAATTCATTATTATAATATTTTAGGTGGTATTTAGCTTTGAAATTTTGTATAAGTTCATTTATTAGACATCAAATTGAATTTTGTTGACTTTATTTTTTCTAAGTAAACTTATGTGCAAAGTGCTTATAGAAAGAAAAATATTGGTCAAATAAAGATGATATAAAAATAAAATTTGTATATGACATCATGAATAATATTTTATAGGTGGTATTTTATATAAAATATTAGTACAAGTGTACTTATTATTAGACAAATCTGATTATGTGTTAAGGTGTTTGACAATGGCAATATCAATGTTTCTTATAGAGTTATTTAGTGTCTTTGGGAACATAAGGGGATAGTTATTAGTGAATTTAAGAGCACACATGACACAACTTGTCAGATTTAAGAGCACACATGATTACCAATGTATAAGCAACTAAACATGTGGAATCTAGAAGAACAAATAACTATCAATGAGAAAACACACAGAATATGAGAGGCAACACACAATTGTATTCAACTCATTACAAAGGAATTTACAACAAAGAGGTGGCACTCTTTCTTCCACTTCATGGGCTTACAGTAAAATTCCCTCCAGAGTAATCTTCTCTCATAGGTCACAACACACAGCTAACACAAGCTGTTGTTCACCTCATTGCACATCTGTACAATCGAGTACACAACCGTACTCTAAGCAGATCTCTCCATGATCCTGCTGATGTATTGCTATCACCTTGGATCTAGCTACCTCATTGATCTCCTTTCTGACCCTCGCATCCATACACCCCTACATATCAAACCTGATCTTACTTATCCATACATGGGGAATCCTACTTGATTCCACCATGGGAAGAACTCTCCAAGCTTCACATAGCTCTTCTCCAAATTCTCCACTTAACAATACAGCCCATGAGTCTATTATATAGATCTCATGCATACACTGATTAGACTTACGGCTCAAGACTTTGAACAAGCCTTTAGCATGCAAACTCTGTTTTCACTTAATTGACTATTCGTCAATAGCAGTTTAGACCGCTATAGGTGACCAACATCAGTCCCTACTTGACTGGAGGTGACCGATGCCGGCTGATCCTCTGCCGATGCCATTTTCCCTTCTACGTCCCCTGACCGATGTCGGTGTGGCCTGCCGATGCTGACAACTGCTTATGCCAAAAACCCTCTTATTTGCCTTAAGGTGTAGCTTTTAGCTCTACACCCTAACAATCTCCCACTTGGAGATAAAGAGCTGCACCTGTACCCAAAACTAGTACTCTATCCAATCTGCATCCTGGCTTGTATTCCTCTTCAAGCTCCCACTTGAAGACAACCCACCACACTCCATGTGGTGTTAACCCTGTGCCTGACTTTCTCCATTCTTCTGCCTTGCTATACTCCAACTCAAATAGCAACCCCTGTGAGTAACCTATAATCAACAAACACTTAACAGATTTGGGACATCTATTAGTCAAACTCGCTCTAAGAATGTCCAACCTCGCTCTGATACCAATTGATAGGACTGAAACTCACCAAAGCTCTGACACAACTTGTCAGATTTAAGAGCACACATGATTACCAATGTATAAGCAACTAAACATGTGGAATCTAGAAGAACAAATAACTATCAATGAGAAAACACACAGAATATGAGAGGCAACACACAATTGTATTCAACTCATTACAAAGGAATTTACAACAAAGAGGTGGCACTCTTTCTTCCACTTCATGGGCTTACAGTAAAATTCCCTCCAGAGTAATCTTCTCTCATAGGTCACAACACACAGCTAACACAAGCTGTTGTTCACCTCATTGCACATCTGTACAATCGAGTACACAACCGTACTCTAAGCAGATCTCTCCATGATCCTGCTGATGTATTGCTATCACCTTGGATCTAGCTACCTCATTGATCTCCTTTCTGACCCTCGCATCCATACACCCCTACATATCAAACCTGATCTTACTTATCCATACATGGGGAATCCTACTTGATTCCACCATGGGAAGAACTCTCCAAGCTTCACATAGCTCTTCTCCAAATTCTCCACTTAACAATACAGCCCATGAGTCTATTATATAGATCTCATGCATACACTGATTAGACTTACGGCTCAAGACTTTGAACAAGCCTTTAGCATGCAAACTCTGTTTTCACTTAATTGACTATTCGTCAATAGCAGTTTAGACCGCTATAGGCGACCAACATCAGTCCCTACTTGACTGGAGGTGACCGATGCCGGCTGATCCTCTGCCGATGCCATTTTCCCTTCTACGTCCCCTGACCGATGTCGGTGTGGCCTGCCGATGCTGACAACTGCTTATGCCAAAAACCCTCTTATTTGCCTTAAGGTGTAGCTTTTAGCTCTACACCCTAACAATCTCCCACTTGGAGATAAAGAGCTGCACCTGTACCCAAAACTAGTACTCTATCCAATCTGCATCCTGGCTTGTATTCCTCTTCAAGCTCCCACTTGAAGACAACCCACCACACTCCATGTGGTGTTAACCCTGTGCCTGACTTTCTCCATTCTTCTGCCTTGCTATACTCCCACTCAAATAGCAACCCCTGTGAGTAACCTATAATCAACAAACACTTAACAGATTTGGGACATCTATTAGTCAAACTCGCTCTAAGAATGTCCAACCTCGCTCTGATACCAATTGATAGGACTGAAACTCACCAAAGCTCTGACACAACTTGTCAGATTTAAGATCACACATGATTACCAATGTATAAGCAACTAAACATGTGGAATATAGAAGAACAAATAACTATCAATGAGAAAACACACAGAATATGAGAGGCAACACACAATTGTATTCAACTCATTACAAAGGAATTTACAACAAAGAGGTGGCACTTTTTCTTCCACTTCATGGGCTTACAGTAAAATTCCCTCCAGAGTAATCTTCTCTCATAGGTCACAACACACAGCTAACACAAGCTGTTGTTCACCTCATTGCACATCTGTACAATCGAGTACACAACCGTACTCTAAGTAGATCTCTCCATGATCCTGCTGATGTATTGCTATCACCTTGGATCTAGCTACCCCGCTGATCTCCTTTCTGACCCTCGCATCCATACACCCCTACATATCAAACCTGATCTTACTTATCCATACATGGGGAATCCTACTTGATTCCACCATGGGAAGAACTCTCCAAGCTTCACATAGCTCTTCTCCAAATTCTCCACTTAACAATACAGCCCATGAGTCTATTATATATATCTCATGCATACACTGATTAGACTTGCGGCTCAAGACTTTGAACAAGCCTTTAACATGCAAACTCTGTGTTCACTTAATTGACTATTTGTCAATAGTAGTTCAGACTGCTACAGGCGACCGACGTCAGTCCCTGCCTGACTGGAGGTGACCGACGCTGGCTGATCCTCTGCCGATGCCGGTTTCCCTTCTGCGTCCCCTGATCGACGTCGGTGTGGCCTGTCGATGCCGGTGACTGCTTATGCCAGAAACCCTCCTATTTACCTTAAGGTATAGCTTTTAGCTCCACACCCTAACAATATTAGTACAAGTGTACTTATTATTAGACAAATCTGATTGTGTGTTAAGGTGTTTGGCAATGGCAATATCAATGTTTCTTATAGAGTTATTTAGTGTCTTTGGGAACATAAGGGGATAGTTATTAGTGAATTTAAGGATTATTTTAGAATATATTGACATGTTAGTGTGATTTTTATAGTTTTATATTTAGGGTTTAAGTTTTAAATTCATAAGCTAAAATGGTTTGTATGAGAGTGTTAGGCTTGTGTAATGTAAGGTCTAGTATTTGGTCTACAAGTTGAAATATTGTTGAAATACCCTAATGTTTTTGTGTATGAATTTTATATTATGATTTTTTACCCAAATTAATACATTTTAATATTAATTGTCATAAAAAAATTTAGTATTCATGTTCACTATGATAGTTTTTTGAGACAAAATGACAGTTCTAGGTGTGCTAAAGTAAGAGATGTATTTAAGTTATCATAACAAGTGATGATGAATATAATGAAAATATTGTTGTGTTTTAATACCTAAATTAACTATATAATATTTTTGGGATTTTTAAATATAGTTTATGTTATTGAACCATGTAAGATAAAAAGGCTTGTCTAACTGTGTTGACACTGTGGAATAGAGACATGAGATATTGGTCTGTAAGACCAATGAATGATTATATAAAAAGAGAAATAAATATTTTATGTTGATATATAAGACTAAAATAATATATTAATATGTATTATTAGTGTTTAAATCATCATTTCATGTATAAAATATGAACTCCTATATGACTATATGTTTAGAGACTATAGGTAGTTTGAGTTGTCTTTTGGGAATGATGAGTTGAAGGTTCTCTAACTTGAGATAAAGAATAAAAATAATTTGAATATGTTTATAAATCCCATAATTCTCATTTTAATTCAATTATAATAATTTAATATTCATAAGATGGTTTGGATAATCAATATACTTGATTGTATTTTGACTATGTTTGAGCAGAACTGAGTGAGCATATTATAGAGGTGGTTTTGGATGCTTTCAGATTGATTAAAAGTTTAAAATGGAAATGATATTAATAATGAGGTATAATATTATATTTTCATATTATTTACTTTTTTTATTTTACAAATTTGTTTTTTTCTCCAAATATGGCTGATAGACTTTTGGCAGTGAGAAGGCCCAAAAGGTGAGTAAACCTAATTGATAGGTTTAAGGTCTGAAATGAGGCAAATGGCATTGAGGACCAAAGGAAATATTATTTTGGGTTAATTAAATTAATATTTTAATTTTTTAAATAATTTTTTCCAGATAAATGTGGACCAATAAGTCATAAGTGTAGCGTGTGGGTGTGAAGAGCTAATTCATTTAGGTCTCCATTAGGCCTAATAGTGAAACTAGTCACTATGGGTTATTACTGACCTATGGAATGTTTGGTTATCATATTTAATTTATTTATGGACCTATTTAGAGTGTTATATAAGTATTAAAATGGTTTTTTCCAACCAATTGGTGGTTGAGCAAAGATTCATGTATAAGAGCAAGGCTAATAAGGCCTAATTTGGCTAGTTAGAGAGAGTTAACAAAATATTGAATTTAAAAACGAAGTAGGAAGGAGATTTTTGGTGGTTGAGAGGTCTTATATACCATATTAATATTATATTTAATATATTATGAAGTTATAACAATTGGTGTTTTAGGTCATGAGCAACTAAATTGCATTGTTTCAAGGCTATTTAGGCCTATGTGACTAATTGAGAAGGTGGAGAGTGAAGAGAATAAAAAGAAGATACTTGAGAGGAATGAGGTCATATATACCATTATATTATTGTGAATAATTAATGATGAAGTTTTGATATAGGTTATAATTATGTATTTTAAGGACACATGACCTAATTGCCTAGGAGAGACTTTGTTGAGTGAAGAAGTCTAGAGGTTGATTTGAGAGGGATAGAATGTTAAAAAATGATGAATGAGTTGATTGTATTTTGAGAAAATATAATAAAAAATAAAATATTTTTTCTTGATGTTTTGTAGGTATACAATTTTTCATGAGGTTTGATTTACTATTGTGTTCATTCATGTTGCAGTGTATGAGAGCTAGTTGAGTGTAGAAGAAGAAGGGATGTTATGTGCTTGTTTGAGAGGAATATTTGGATGAGATATTAAGATATCAATCATCAATTTTAGAAGAAAAAAATATAAAATTGGAATCATAATTCTTGGATAATTTGGTGTTTGGTCAAGAAGTGGTTGAGTTGGTGCTTGGTTGCCTAAAGGGTTGTAGTCTCCTTACAAGTTGGTACTTGCTAAAAATTAGTGGTTGGTGATCCTTTTTGGGTTGGTGCTCAAATAAATTTGGATTATTGATTTATAATTAATTTATTCCAAATCTTTGGTCAATATGTTTTATCTCCCATGAGGGTTTTCCACATATGTGTTGTGTTGAGTTATCATGTTTATGATTTCTATATATGCTCTATTGTGATGTTTCTTGGATGGTTGATATTCATATGCATGTGTTAGATAACTAGCTAAGTTAATAAAGTTAAAGGAATTTTTTTAAGGACACTAATTCAACCCCCCAATGGTTGTGCTTCCAACACTTTATTCTATTTTGTTTGTTATATCTCATCTAAAAAAGCTATCTCTCTTCCTTTAATAAGAAGTGTTAGATTAGGTGGTAATCCTATAGAGCATATTTAGATTCTTATTTTTTGGGCCTATAACATGGATAACTGACTTATCATAACTCTAATTCTTCATCTTTCACACCCTAATTATGTGGATTATAATGATAATGCATCGAAGAATGAATAATAAAATCAAGAACATGTTGATATACAAATTAAAAATTGGGACACTATCCCTTCACTTAGAAATGATGACATAATTATTAACAAAGATGACATATTATAGAGATTCATAGATATAATTCAGGAACAACCCATTGATCATACACAAATACTATAATCCATATTAGAAATCAAGAACAAAAAAAACAATGATCAATCTTTAGCTCTCCCAGAAAATAATGTTGATGCACCTATAGTTGGGCCAACTCAGCTAACATAACCTAAAATTTTAATTCAACAACCTTAAATGATAGATACACCTCTTGTGGCTACTTCATCTACTCCATATGTATAATCCCTTATTCATGAGATTCATACTTGATAGGATAAGGTGTTACATCTTTATAAGGGAGGCACTAGGCCATCACATGCCTTAAATTCTAAAATCCTCTTACATACACCTTTGCCACATCAGATAGCATAAAATCCCTTTCCATCTAGTTTCATCACCTCAAATCTTACATTATCTTATGGAAATGGTTACCTAGAGCACCATCTTAGAGCTTTTCATGTAACATATTTAGAGTATGTGTCTAATGATTGGATTCTTATAAAGTTATTTCCATGTAGTTTAAATTATTATGCCCTATAGTAGTTTTAAGACTTATAAAATCAATATATAACAACATTAAATCCTTTGGTTAACATGTTTTTGGTACAATTCTCCATAAATATCAGTGATAGGATATCATATGCCTAAGTGGCATAGTTGAAATAAAAGTAAAATGAACCTATCACAACCTATACTTTATGATACAAGACTATATTACCCAAATTAACTAGCCCCGTGGTAGAAAAAGAGATTTATTACATCCTTAAACAAAGTCATTTATGATACCATTTTTATGTTCATGAATTTGAATTTTATATAAATTACATAAAGTTATCTTGTTTAAGAAGTTTCCTACATTCACAAATTTGTGCTACATAGTAAAATAAAAGAGAGGTCAAGATTTTATCAATGGAAAAACTAAAATATACCAATGGATCATAATCAACTATTAAGATTTAAAATTAGTATCCATACAAGTTAAGGGACATTGAGAAAAAAGTGGTCAAAATTCTATAGTCAATGTAGCTTTTGAGCCATCTCATACATTGGTTTTATCCACTCCTCAAAAAGGAATCTTCACCAACCTTCGAGAGTCACCTACTTGAGATTTATATCAGCTCTTGGAATACAATGTCATATATATTAATCTCATTGAAAAGGATAATAAAACATGGCCTCTTCTAAATAACTAAAACTATAATGTATTATATGAGTATCATAAATCACCAAGCCATAAAACAAATATATACATAAGCCTAAAACATAAGATAAAAGATATTATTGAGGCTAATATTATTGATGTGGGCACACCCATAGAGTCATCAAAATCACATCAACCAAAATATAAGGTATTAAATATATTATTATATATATTTATAAAGAAAAAAATAAATGTGTAAGGGAGCACCTTATATTTTCAATCCACATATGAGGCACATCCACCACCATCTTCATATCATACTAGTACATGGGAGGAACACCCATTACACACCATTATTGGCATGTACCATACTATAGTTCCACCTAGACCACTCATCACATTATTAGAGTAGGATATTGTTGATAATGATATATATTTACATGCACTATTTATATGAGCATACATAAATCATCACCATATCCAAAGTATTATGGTTCAAAATGGGTCAAACATTAACATGTACAACATGACACTTTTCCAACATTTGGGGTACTTAGAGTAGGATGTATTCCCCATAGACATAGTAATTAGTGGTTTTAGTGGTCATTTTCAAATCTCCATTAGGGATATTATGCTTCCATTATAAGTTGGACAAACACATATAGCCACTCAGTTCCATGTAGTACCTAGTGCAAGCATGTTTGATATGTTATTAGGTAAGGCATGATTACAGAAGTTACAATCCATCCCATCTACAATTCATATATTCTTGAAATAAATACACAAAAAATAGGTGATAAAAGTTGAGGGTCTCCCTTATGAGTATCCTCTACCTATCCCACAAGAAGTCACAACATAGTCACTAGTTATAGTTTTGGCACCTTGACCAAGTATAACATAGTTATCAGTTACAACTCAGAGCATAGTTCATATGCATACATAATAAAGGTTAGTAGATCCACCATTATAGGTGAGGTCTACTAATATAATATTGATACATACACATAATCTCCCATAGATAGCATTATTAGAGAGACCCATGTGTCAGAGATATGTCATAAATTCTAGAGGACCATACTCCACTTAGTTTATGTCAAGATTAGTATTAATAAGGTTTTAAAGGTTCTAAACATAGGTAACCTATAGATTATTCTACCATATGGTTTCCTAAGACATCTACAATTTATATGGAACCACAATTAGTGCAACAAATTCTTAGCACCACTACACATACAAATATAGACACATATTGCTCACTACAATAGATTATGGGATCATAGTTGCCCTTTTACATAGCACTCACAATCATAGTTACCTTATTTGACACATTTCATAGTGATATTGAGTATATGATGATACTAATTAGTTAGTATGGTTCCTTCCCTCTTATACATACTTTATTTTCTCTTACTCCTTGTACATAATTTATTTTCACTTGCTTGTACATATTTTATATCCAAATATATATATATATATATATATATATATATATATATATATATATATATATATATATAACATGCCAAAACACAAAAACATTAAAATATTATTCAAAAAACAAAAAAATAGAGATTGTATGCATTGATATGTTTACATTTCTTGTATTTATTAGAAACTATATATGTTATATATCTTAGTATAGTTAGTTTTATCATACATACATGTTTCACTTATTCTTTTCAAGTGCTTACAAGTTGCTTATATGACTCAAGTCCACTACACTGATCCAAATTTCTTATCATCTACCCACTAGGGTCATATACATGGATTCATGGTCATTCATTTGAAACTTTCACCCACTTGGGGGCATCCTATACACAATTTTTGTTACCATGTTTTATCCTTACATACCCTACATTACAATTTTAACATTGTTATATATTGATATTGATCATTAATACTCATACTCATATTTTTTAGACTCATTATATTTACATATTATATCTTACATAGAATTTTACTAAATAAATCCATGCTTTCATTTCTAGATTTCCTAGTTTAGGCTTGATTTTATTTTATATGCTTCTTATATTCGAGGGCATTCAAATATGCCATTATTCCTTGTCTCTATACCACTTTTATTTAAGAATTCATTTTACATATGCCAATTTACCTTTTGTGTGCTTCCCTAATTGATTATGTATACATTTTAATATGTCCTTCTACATTTATCTAAGTCAAATTTCCCATTGCTTTCATATATGGACATTTAAACATTCCTTGTATGTCTTCTTTTCTTAGATTTAGTGACATATGCCCATGTCCCTTGTATTATGTCCCCTTGCCCTATTTTTCATGCATCATGTGTTTTGTTTTTTTATTTCTTGTATGCATCATGTCCATGACCCTTGTCTTTTCTTGTTACACACACTAGTTCTCAATGCCATGAGGGACCCCATGCATATACCCTTCCTACTTGGGTGTTATGATGGACATCATACCCCATACCCTTAGGTAGATACTTAGGTTTAATATTAAATAAAATGATTGCATATATCTTGATACCCTTGTACAATGCTAGACATCACATACATATTACATTACATACTCATGCTCAAATTATCCTACATTTTGATGCTAAGTTTGCACATTATATTAAATTATTACATAGTTATCATATATTCTCTAGATAAAACACATTTTATAAAGATATTTATTTTAAATATATTTATTGCATAGGTTTAATAACTACCCTCAAAAGAGTGGGAATTCATAGGGATTTTTCATAGAGATCAGGTTCATAAATTGCATTCACAAAATAATTTTCAGCATACATAATCAACTTTAGAAAATTAGATGCAGGTAAAACATAAGAAAAAATAGGGAAAAAATGATTATAGTGACTGCAATTTTAGATCAGATAAACATTAGTGCCCAAATAGGGATATTAGCACCACTTGGTGATATTGTCCAAGATGTGGCACTATTATCTAGTAGCCCCAATTTTAAGATAGTCTAGATTGGCTAGAATATGACACCAAGAATAATATAGGTTTGTATAAATACATATATAGGTTTGATAGTTATGCTTATATTTTAACTAGATTCACACTAGTTTATCTTAAATTTATATTAATTTCTCAGATTAGGGGCATCATGCACATCATGATCATTCCCATATTCAGTTCAAATACTCAAATACAATCATTACAACTGAGTTCAAAATCAATATACTTAGATATCAAATTGGGGGAATGTAGACAACACATTATTTCCATATGCTCAGTTACACATAGGTTGATCAGATGGAATGGAAAACTCCATGTCATTCTCTACATTGTATACCCTTGACATAATATTCCATGTTTTCACCAGTTTCATGCCTTACTCCATATGTAGTGGTTGGTGTTCTTGAGTGTCCTAGATCTACCTAATGTACCTGAGTGGCCATAGAACTAACATACACAATTTAATGTACTCAATTGGATAATTATGTCACTTTGAGTAATTTTGTTTTAGATGCATCTATTATGTATGGGTGGGAAATGATGGATTCATATCCTACTTGAGTTCTTAATCCACACACGTGAGAGGGTTAAACACACTTTCAATCCAATCCAAGATATTCACAAGTCATAATCCACCAATAATGGTAGGTAATTATGGAGTCAAAATTGGATTGAGTTCTTGAGCCACCCACACATGAGGATTGAAAAAATATTAGCTTAGTCTAATTTATTTAATGATTTGATCACTATATAGATGCACACACACAAGTTATCACCAAGATCATGCATTGGTTTATGTACCCGAGAAGGCATATTTATTCATGTCCTCTTTCCCATATATTTACTCAGTGTTACTTAGTTACTTCTTTATTTATCATGGTCTTTTGATTTTAACATCTCTTATGTAAGGATAGATTTATGCACATTTCATTATAGGTCATGATTTGGATCATGATTTGCATCCATAGACCCAACTTAATATACTCAAACTAATCTTTATGGGCTTCACTTCCTAGGTAAGTCTAGGTATGATTATTTTTCCTTTTTACTAGTCATTTTACTTTGATACATTTTTAGCATAAATGGGGAGAAAATATAATCACCCAAAAGTGGTATTTGAGAATTAAGAGTGATACGTAAGATAACCTACTATTATTTTATCCTTATACCTATCTTAGATCCTTTTATCACATTTTTATAGCCTTTGTGTGGACCACAAGCATCCTTAGTTAGCTTAAATGCAGACTCTGACACTCATTTCTTGATCCTGGCCCTTCATTCCCAATATTCCTCTAGATAGACATTAGCACCACATTAAGGACACTAGATCCATGTGGTGCTAGTTTCCATTAAATTTTTCTAATGTATTTTACCCTATCCTTCCCAAATAGGTATATTTTCAAAATTAAAACCCTCCTAATATCAACTTAAACATCTTTTATTTTTTGCACAAGCTATAAAACACTATAAATACATGAATTTTAGACCTCTATCCATTATATGGAAATTATATCCAAAATACCTATTAAAATATGAAATAATTTAAGAAAAATAAAGGTTATTACTCCCTATTCTTCCCTACTTATACATACTACCATCTACAGCTATTCTAGGCTTAGATTTTCTAAATTTCCAATCTCAATCACACTCAAGGCATTCAAGACCACTATCATTCTAATATCACTTTAACTTGAATCAACACATAGGTGGGGATAACTCCATCATGATTGATCCATCCTTAGAGTAGTGGTATATAGAAAACTCTCTTCACAACTAGGTGTTGAGGATGTCCAACTTATCATACTAACAAACACACTTTTCATATTATGCCTTGATTGCAAGGAGGATTAGGGTTTGTACCATTAATCAAATATTATAAGCAAAATACATAGTTTAAAACTTCATGCACATAGGAATGAAACCTAGAAACATAGGTGCATGTGCACCTAAAAGACATTAGCACCATTTTTGAGACATTATAGCCACATGGTACTAATGTCCAAGTGTGGTGCCACTATCTAGGAGGGGTTAAGAATCTAGTTGAATACATTTAGACCTATTAGTGTCTTAGTTTTTATCACTTAAATCTTATTTATTAGTATTTTTCTAGATAAGTCTTTATTTACACATATTTATTACTATTTTTAGAAAGTCAAAGCTAGTCAAAATATGTAACAAATGCTTGGCTATTTATTGCAAATTATATCACTAATTTAGACTACTAAACCCTTTAATAAAATATAGAATTTACATAGATAAATCATTAAAGGTTAAAACACTATGGCCATCAATTAAATGGAATCATATTATGATGTTTCCTTTTCAAAAAAATCAAAAATACTAAAAAAATCAAAAACATCTAAAAATTCAAAAACACTTTTACTACCTGCATATTGTATTGGCTCCTTGGCATCCATGTGTTAGTTCCATGTTAATGGAAAACATACTCAACTACTCCTACATACACATATATGTCATACTTCTATTTGTATATAATACATGAATATATTGATACATGATTCATTCCTATTTTAGATGGTGGGATTTTCCTCTACTCATGTCATATGGACATTGGGGACATCCACTTCTTTGATCTTGATACACACATGTTCTATGATTCTATGATCACTCTAAATTATCATGTTTGAGATTATATATGTACTTACACATGCCTATTATCCATTATTATATACTACATATGGTACTTGATAAGGTATGCACATGACATATTTTCCCAACACATTGGATCCATGGGTTTCTATGACATTTATATACTAGTGATTATGATTTAATTTATTGAGTTCCTTGAGTGTCTTATCATACTATTGTATTTCTTATTTGATCATTTGAATATATTTCTTTGTTTTTATCCCCATGCCTAAATATGATTTCATTGACATTTACATATGTCATTGTTTGTTATATGGACATTTTAATATGTAATTCTTATTTTTATGGACATTTAACCAGGTCATGTCCCTTAAATCATGCAACATTTGAACATGAGCCACATTTTCAATTTCCTTGGACCATTGCCATTTGAATTACTTTTGAGTAATCTTATGTGTGTGATTGTTTAATTATTAATATTGTGTTATTAATATGTATATATTTTCATGATCTTTATTAAACATATTAGGCCTACATGTGATCACATTAGTTTTATTCTCTTCAATGTTATGTCTACCTAGACATGCTCCTTCTATATGATACATGATTAAATTAATAGATTATATAGTTGTCTTATCGTTTTGAGTTGAGGTAATTATAAATTATTATATTTTACTCACCTCAAGTGGGAATATTAGTATGAGAATGTCATAGAGGCATGTTCTCCACATTTGGCACAATTTGTATATTTAGTGGGGGCATAATATGGAAGCATGTTATCCACACTCATTTAGTACATGATACTTATATTAGTTTTTAGACTTAGTGGGTGCATGTCATATGATAATGGATTATGTGTATTCAAATTTATTAGATTCAGTGGAGGAATTATTTAGAAGCATGTTATCCACATTTATTTAGTATACGGTACTTATATAAGTTACTAGACTTAATGGGGGCATGATTTAAAAGCATGTTGTCCAAACCCATTTTGTATTTAATATCTCCATTTTACAAGGGGCATGTTTTGGAAACATGTCCTCCACATTGGTATTTATATCAATTTTTATATTTATCCATATATAGTGGGGGCATATTTTGGAATCATGTTATCCACACTTACACAATTATCCAAATTACCAAAGCACATAATTATATGATTCAGATTCATAGTTGCGGAAGAATTATATACATTGTTACTATTTTTATACACATTTTTAGTATGATACATATATAAGGTGCATATGTTATGAAACATGTGCCTAATATTACAAAATTCAAATCAATTTTGGATTTTAAAACTCTATTATATACTATTACCATATCACAGATGTTTTTGTATTAATACCCTATGTATTTTTACAAAATTTTATTGACCCAATCTAATACAATAGTTGGTTCACTTTTGGCATGGTTGAGGTGATCAAATAACTCAATCTTTCCAATTATTAAGGTTGTGATTGATCATCCAACATTATCAGGTTATAATTATCATTAGGTTATATGGTTGATTTAATCTCAATTGTCAAGTGGCAACTCACTTTTACTCCAAAGTTGTGTACATGTGTCTTCTAATCTCTCTCTCTCTCTCTCTCTCTCTATATATATATATATATATATATATATATATATATATATATATATATATATACTCACTTTAAATATTTATCTTTATTTATCCTAATCTTAGTTTTAGATCTTTACAAATATACATCTTATTGAAAACAACATACTAATAGGCTAGGCCATTACATCGATACACATATATACTCTTAAATGTCATTATTTAAAATTTAATATATTTAAAGTAATTTTAACACATATTATATTCATTTATTTTATACTTTAATATTTTTTTGGTTGTAGGTAAGTCACCATCAAAGCACTCAAGTTAGACACATACAAAAATAAGGTGTGCATACACAACTAGGTACACATTCCTTCTATTTAAACTAGTAATTTACTAGATTCAATGGGTAATTTATATGATATTTTATGGTGGTGAGATCTGATTAATGTGATGATGCCACTTGTATATATCTTTATGTTCATAGGTTGTATAGATTTTGAATTTTTTGTGAAGGTTGAAT
Organism: Torreya grandis; assembly: GCA_037957365.1. NCBI lineage: Eukaryota > Viridiplantae > Streptophyta > Pinopsida > Cupressales > Taxaceae > Torreya > Torreya grandis. The sequence goes on along the minus strand of JARHVA010006385.1, from coordinate 218,067 downwards.
GCATAAGGATGAATGTGATCCTACCACCTATCATGATCTTAGAGTTCCAAAAAGTTGAGGAACATAAAAATTTAGAATCTTTAGGTGAAGATAATTTTCAATTCTTTGAAAAATTCCTCAATTCACATGAAATTATATAAACAGTAGGATATAACATATTAGCTCCATTAACCAGTCAACTCATAAGGTTAACTTTTTGAGATAAATTATGAAAATCCAAGGTTAAAAAAAGTTCATAAGTAATGTCCAAGATTTGATTTTCATAATTATTTTAATTATGTTATTTTAACTTAGAATTTGAAAATAAGCTTAGACTTGTTCATGTCAAAATCAACGTCATGGATATGTAAGGATCATAGGACCTCGAATAAATATTTTCAAATAGTAGTGGTTCCCTATTTGAATTTAGAAAATAGGGGTGTGTGTGTATTATGAAACAACATTATTGATAGTGGTGATCTTATAATAGATACATCAATCAAGAAACACACTCACCTTATGAATATATATACTAAGGAACAAGTCTATAAACAACAAATATGGATACCAAAGAATAATTTAGAGCAAAAAAGGTTTCAAATGAAAAATATAGAATAATAAAAAACTCTAAAGGTAAATCTAGGGTAAAAAATGTTATAAACAGAACAAGATGAAATAAAAAAATCAATAAAGGAACAAAGAGAAAGGGAATAATTACAAAAGTAATTTATTGTTAATGAAATCTTATAAAAAGAGCAAGAACATAAGCTGTAAAATAAAACTCAAGATAAGAAAACAAGCATTATAAAAAAGAGGATTTATAATAAAGGATTTTTCAATGCAAGATATTCCTAAGAAATAAAATGATACAAATATGTTTGATAAGGATCCAAACATCATATATGTTTCATACATAAATGCTGAAAATATTATATCAAATGTTTAAAAACAACTAAAGAGGTTAACTCTCTCCTATGATAATGCTTACATTTATGATTACAATCCTAATAATATAGAAGATTGGTATGATCCTCGTGATAATGCTTATGGAAAATATGAACGACACACATGATACATGTCCTTCATAGAAGCAACCTATTGATGAGCTCATTGGATTATAGTATCATTTTTACCTTATCCATATCACCTTTTCTAATCATAATAATATGAATAAAATACAAAAGAATGTAAATAATCCAAGAAAAAAAACATTTAAATAAATTAGAAATACATGAAATTATTCAACATTTAAATGTATACTAGCTCTTAGGCATCTTTGTTATTTACCTTATGTTAGTAGATAATATATCATGTATTTTATATATGCACATATGTTTTACATGTGCTTGAGGTTGATACATTCATACATTAGATCCATGATACAAGCAAATGCAAATGTTATAAATTTCCTCTTCCCACATGGAATACTATATTTGGGGCATCTTACTTATATTTGATCATGATTGATATACACTATATTGTTTGATGATAACTTTCACATTATCATGTTGATATTATATAGTAAAACTTATTGATGTATATAATCATGCTTAAATATTAAACTTTTTAATTGATATGTTATGTTACATGAAATTTTTCATAAACACATATATGTAGGGACTAGTATGATATGCTTATGTTGGTTTATTATATTCATTTAATCACATTGTCACTTCCTTGACTATACTTCTTATTTTATATTATCTCTCTTGTATAAAATTTTATTATGCTCCTTCATTTTAGACCCATGTGCCATCAAGTTTTATTTTTTGGTGTGTATACATTTGAATATGCATTCCCTTTGAGTGTGTGACATATGAACATGACCCATGTTTTGAGTCTCATTAGAACCCATTTTTTATGACATTGAGTACTCTTGTGTGTGCACACTTTATTTATTGATGATATTGTAGTGTAAATTTTTATATTATTCCATGATCCATATCATTAATCTTAGGGCTTGTTTTTATTTCAAACTATGAGCTTCATTGGTATATCTATTTATAAATGCTACTTGTATATGGTACATGATCCATATATAATTAATATAGTTATGTTATATTTTTAAGTAATTTTAATACCATATTCCACTCCCCTCACCATAGAATGGGGGATAGGGGTGAAATATTAGTGTGGGTATTTCATAGAGACATTAATCCATAAATACCTAGTTTGTATAATTTGATACAGTTTACATGATTTACATATACACTTGGGTTAGAAATTTATACATTTGCACCCAATTTTTACAAATTTAGGATAAATTTTTTTAGATTTGTGATAAATATTACACATATTTATATATCATAGGTTATATTTTTATTGATACATGATATTGAGGCAAATTATATGTACACATGCAATTCAAGTGAACCAAAAATTTCAAATACGCATTCAAAACATTATACCAAAAAACACCATATTTATCTAGAAGCATTGTTTTGATCCTTTGTTGTCTATAGTAGTTAACTCCTTTAAGTATTTAAATTGAGATTATATGCCATTGATGTCCTTATCACTACTTAATTTTTTTAGGATGATTTTTTTTATATAACTTAACTTTCCTTTACTATACATTCCCTTGAGTTGTGTGAATGAGATTCATTTATCTTAATGGTTGTAACATAACTCATCTTTACATCAATTATGGGTAGAATTAGTTTGTGAATTTAACTCTTCTAATATTAAAGGTTTAGTTATGAACCTATATCACATTTTCACCTTTACCAAACTTAATTAATAATGGGAAACATGGTTGAATCAACATACGTGTTTACTCATTACTCTTTTTATCATTCAATCATTTTGATTATTCAATTTTAGATTAAATGAATTTATTTATATTGTATCATGATATTTGTTACCAGTAATACACTATCCAAAAATTCACTAGAGCTCAAGAAAATGAAAGGTGTTTTGTACACACCTAGGCACACATTTATTTCCTTCAACCTATTAATTTGATCCTTATTCATTACTATATATGGTGGGAAGGGGTGTAATGTAGATACTAAAAAATGGTTATATATATCATATCAATATTATCCACTTGAAAAATAAAAAGTAGGGATCTACCCTTAAGTTTTATACCCTAATGATGCCAAAAGTCTCACATTCACTATCTCATAATGCCTAACTACTTATCTTATGGACTGATCATATCCTTCTAATGACACAGATCACTAATAAACTACATAATTATTATAACATGATTTATATCCTTCACTACTAGTTACAAACCTTAAAATTAATTCTACCCTTAAAAACACTTGAATTTTGCATAAAGACACTTGCATTTTGCCTAAGAACACTATTTTTTTGAATCTAGATGCTAGTGCCTAGATTCTTTATCTAGTGTCTATGCCTCAAAATTAATCTAAGTTAAAAACAAATTGGAAACATATGTGTTAGGAAAGGTTTAACAAAAACCCATCAAAACATGTTAATTTGTGTTTACATGTGAAGTAGGATACAGGCTTAGAACACAAACGTAGTTATTTAGTTCATAACTACATATTTATGTAAAGAAACATGGATTAAATTGTAAAAAATCTTGATGATTATTAAATTATTAAACAAATTTGAAAAAATATGGAGAATATACTATGCAAAAAATAAGTTAAAAAACACATTTCAAAAAACCACTATATGATCTCTATATTTTATAATTCCTTTCTATTACAACTGGTCACTATTTATATAAATTTATAATTCATTGTCAAATTGCATTTCATCCTTTTGGAAAAGATAAAATGAGTTTATTCACATTATAAATACTTTTATAATACATACATAGTCAAAATACATATAAAATTAAATACATTATATAGATTGATATCCATCACACACTTATCATGCATCTACACTATATGATCTCATAATTATATTATACCACCAACACTTTCCCATACTTAAATGGTTTTATCATCATGAGGCAAAGTCAAAGGAAGTGTGCCATATGTTGAAGTGATGAATTGGCGTACTTGGAAGAGTTGGTTAAAACCACTACTTATAGAAATCATTGAAGGTGTTATTTATTATTTTTCACATGTTGTGCACTACATATGCACCCTTGTGGGATTTCAAATAAGTATCATACCAATATACCACCCTTTTAGGTTTTAAAAATATTATCATAACTAGGTGGTGGCACTTTATGGGTTTTTAACCAACCTATCCCTACTCCTAGTTTTTAAGGCCTTTTCTACAAGAAACATTCTTCAAAAATTCAAAATTGAAATATGTAAATTACCTAAAGATAAGGTAGAAGCATATACTAAATTTTTGAAACCAAGGGAGCCTATGAATATTATGCTAATATATTACTTTTTAAAGAATTCAAAACTATATAATCAGGTTCTATAAGTGTTTTATGCATTTGAATGGATGGTTATGTAGTTTAGCTCTTGTTGGATATATTTTAGTGAGATTAATTGGGGATCCTTCATGATTTATAAGATGGATTTATCTAAATGGGACAATTATTTATTGAACATCATCTAATAAATTACGAATTCATAGATTATATTGATCATAGTGAACAATTGGACTTGAAACCCCATAATATTTTGAATGTCATCATATTTTGTTATTATGAGGATGGCCCTAATGTGCAATACCTTTTGATAGATTTATTGTGCTAACTCCTATAGTCTATCTATGTGCCTTTGTATCTAAATTCAAAAAAAATTAATGCACAACATTTAATATTTCCATGTTTGCTTATTGTTGATCACATTTTATCTTGACTGAAGCTACTACTTCAGTGTGACATCTAACTTCTTAGATGTAGTTATTTGATTCTCAATCATTTCTTGGGTTTTGTTAGCCTTAGTGAACTCTGGGTTGGCTTAGTTCCATGTGGTTCTCAAATTTTATTTATAATGGAGCATCCTTTTGGATATGTGTCGAGCTTGGATTAAAATAGTTTCAAACACTTAATCATACTCTTTGAGGAGATCAAAAATAGCCTTTATTTTTTCCTCAAAATAATGATCTTGAAGTTAAATATGTTTTAGTTTCTATGCAACAATCAATTATTTTATTATCCAAGATATAATGGCTTTGAATTATTTTTTATCATACATTAATTGGTAATTCAAGACATGGATGACTAGTGCAAGGTTGATGCCATCAATGATCTTACTATAATTTGTGAGGTGGAGGTGTAGCTTTATGTTTTCATCCCTAAGTTTTGAGGCCTTTTGTTATAAAATAAAATCCTTACATGTAACAGATTATTGGAATGTTAAAAATCCTTATATATACATTAAAAAATTTAACTTGGTCACATAAATTGATGATTCTTATGATACCATGGATAAATCTAGTGTAGAATATGTAGGAGTTGTTGTCTAATATGTGACACATAAAGTGTGAATGTTTTTATTTATGTTGATGGTGTTGGGACATTACTCAAATAAATTTTGGATATTATTGTATGATGTGAGGCCTATTCTTGTTCACCTACCTATGTGGATTTAGATCCTTATGATGTTATATATGGTTTTTGATAATTGATTATTTGTATCTACTCGGTCTCCTTTGTCTTCTACTAGATTGTAACTTTAGTATTATTTGTTTACTAATATTCTTGATTGGATTTAGAATCTATCTCTTCATTTAACATAGCTATATCTTATTATTTATTTGTAGTGTCATTGTCATCTTATTCCTTCACCTTTTTATTTTGGAGTTATTGTTTCTTTTGCAGGACCTCTTTAGTTTTATATTCTTCCACCTTGGTTGATATATTAGACTCAATAATTTTCTATTGTTCCTCTTGTGATTCCTTATCTACTTGTTCCTTGTTCATTACTATAGTCTATTCTTATTTATTTTTATTCCTCTAGTCTTTTTCTATGTTTAGCTTCCTATACTTTTATGTTCTATGTATCCACATACTTCTTGTTATTCTTCTTTTCTTATTCTTTTTGGGATTTTTACTTAACTTCTTATTTCATTTTCATTTTACCTTACTCCTTCATTAACCTATTTTATATTCCTTTCTTGCCTTAGACTAAAAATTTTTCCTATATAACTTTGAGTTGTGTTCTGATGTCCTCATATGCCTTTGTATTTTTTGATTGTTGTTTCCAACTTACTTGAGCTTCCTACACATGGGTGGAGAAATACTGGGTTAGAGATGGATGGGTTGACATGTAATCATGAGGGAAAGAATAATGTGATGGAAACACCATTGTGTTCCTACTTAGTAGAATCTTTTTTTTTCATAGATAGGATTAAAAACTTCTTCTATAACTTTAATGTTTGGTTCATATAAATAGGATGTTCTTCTACATCTTGCTATTTTTAAAATTAAATATTCTTGACCACTTTTGGTGTGAAAATAGAACCCATTAAATCTATAATGGAGGGAGAGATTCCAAAAAAGATGTGTGATTTTGGCCTACACGTAAGCTACTATTGTGGGATTTATTATTGAAGTGTGCCTTGATTTAGTCCTTCTTGTAGAGTTTCCTACATAGTTATAGATCATGTACTAGATTCATATTTAAATATGGCCATTTTTATGCATTTGATTTATTCCTCCTATTGGAAATATTGTCATTGATGTCAAAGGTCTAGCATTATTGGTGATAAAGGCCCCATTGCATTTAATGTTGTTTTTAATAAATATATCTTGGCTAATATGAGTTAATATTTATTTAATATTAACGAATATATTTTTGGTTGCATATGAGACAAATGAAGGGCCCATGGAGAAGTCAAAGAGCCACGGGATAAAGACAAAAGAAGGAATGGATGCATTTTCCCATGAAGAGTCATCTTGGGGAACTCCAATAGTCACCAAGTGAAGACAAAAGAGGAAGGGTGCAATTTCTCATGAAGGGACACTTTAAGGAATATGAAAAGTCACCAAGATGAGAACCAAAGAGGGAAGGATGTTTTTGGTCATGAAGAGTCACCACATGACTTTTCAAAGGCTTAAATATGAAGGGTCGAACAAGTTTGGTGCCATTTTCCATGAAGATTGAAGGGTCACAAAGGGGGAAGGCCAAAGGTCATTTGGAAAGCTATAAATAAAGGCTTGAGTAGCCATTTGTAATATGAGAAATAGAGGTTGATTTGTATTTGTTATATCTAGCTTAGAAGAGGAAAGGTGAGAGAGAGGAAAGAGATGTTGTATTAAACTATCATTTGTTGAGATAAAAACATTAAGAGATAGGTGTGTGGTATACACAAAGGGGTTAGTGCTCCTGTGGGTTGGTGCTCATGAATAGTAGTTGGGTTGGTGCTTGACAAAGGGGTTTGGTGCTCTTGTGGGTTGGTGCTCATGAATAGTAGTTGGGTTGGTGCTCGGCAAAGGGGTTTGGTGCTCATACAAGTTTATGCTTGTGAATATTGTTTGGGTTGGTGCTCATTCATATACTTGAGATTGTTCTCTATGGTTTTTCCCACATTGGGTTTCCAAATTATATCTGGTGTCTCTTTCTATCTTGTGTGGTGTTTATTGTTTGAGTTTTATTGCATATCTTGAATATTTGATTAAGTGGATTTTGGTTAAAGGAAAGTTTTATTAGATATATTATATACTAATTAACCCCCCTCTCAGTATATCTTATGCTTAACAATTGGTATCAGAGTAGGTTCCTTTTTGAAAAAGTTTTACAGCTTGAAGGTAGATCAGGAAAGCACAAGATGGCAATACATAAAGGTGCCTCTGCACGTAAAAGAATAGTTGATCAAGAAGAAGAAGAGGATGAAGCTGAAGTGAATATGGAAGGAGAACTCATGTGTGCCTTAGAAGAGTTGAAAGTTGTTGAAAAAAAATTGAAGATTGAAGCATCAAATCAAGAAAAATGAAAAGGAGTCAAAGGAGATGATTGAAGATCTACAAACACACTTTAAAGAAGCCAAGAAAAATGAAGAAGATCTAATAACATAGTTGGAAATATCAAGAAAAGAATGTGAAAGGTATGTTACTAAAATTGCCTCTTTAAAAGAAAAGATTGAGAAAGCAGTCAATAATAAAATAGTCAATGATTCAAAATTTGAGAATAGCACTAATATGTTGAATAAGATATTAGAAATCCAAAAGGAAATATTAGATAAGATAGATATCAATTTTGAAAAGAAGAAGATCTATGTTGAAGCTCTTACAAATAAAGAAACAAGAAGGGAAGAAGTGAAGAATACAGAGGACAAAGAAGGCTGGAAGGAACAAAGTTATAAAAGACAATCAGGTCAGAGATTCACAAATAGGTCCTATTTTTATGGTTACTATTTATATTGTAATGGATATGGTCATAAGAAATTAGAATGTAGAAAAAGAGCTAACAATCTCAAAAATAAGGAAAAGGAAGGTCATGTAGAGTCAAGTAGAAGCTATAACTATTTTTCTCCTCTATCAAGCTTTGATGAAGAGACCATAATTTGTTACAAGTGTAACAACTTCAAACACATAACTTGGTATTGTAGAAGTGTGTTCGAGTCAGTCAAGAAGGACTAGAGTTTTAAGGCTCCATTCATCAAGAAAAAGGTTCAGACATGCCAACAGAAACAATCTGAAGGTTCTATGTTAGTCCAGACAGGTTTTCATTCAAGAAATGATGAAAATCCATGGTTTATTGATAGTGGATGTTCAAGGCACATGACAGGAGAAAAGATCAAGTCAATAATCTTGAAGAAGATCAATGGTGGCACAGTGAAATTTGGGGACAATGCTACTACCATAATTGTTGAAAAAGGTACACTAAGTTTAGATAATGGTAGAACTAAAATTGAAAATGTTTCATATGTAGGTCTTAAGAATAATGTTTTGAGTGTAAGTCAAATGTGTGATTAGGGGCACATACTAAAGTTTTATGCAGAAGGTTGTGAAATTTGAAGAAAAGATTCAGATGTATTGATTGTAGATGCTCAGAGAACATGTAATAACTTATATATGCTATCAGACATCAAAGGTCAAAAATGTTGTTTGAGTCAGATTGCAGAAAGTTGGTTATGGCAAAAGAGAATGGGGCACATAAATTTTGACAATCTTGTCAAAATTTGTAAAAATCAAGCAGTCAAGAATCTTCCAAAGATCATAAAGCCATCTAACACACTTTGTGGACCTTGTCAGCATGGGAAGCAGGCTAGAAAGTAGTTCAAAACAAAGGAGTACTTGACCACTCAGATGCTAGAGCTTGTTCACACTGATCTATGTTGACCTATGAGGACTCAAAGTACTCAAGGTGATAAATATTTCATGTTGTTTATTGATGATTTATCATGTATGACTTGGATAATGTTTTTAAAGAAAAAATTAGAAGCTTTTAGACAATTCAAAGCATTTAAAGCATTAGTTGTGAATGAAACTAATTTGAAGATTAAGTGTCTAAGATAAAATCGAGGAGGAGAATTCATGTTAGATCAATTTATTGATTTTTTGGAAGATCATGGAATAAAGAGACAGTATTCAACGACCACAACTCCACAATAAAATGGAGTAGTTGAATGGAGAAATAAAACAGTTTAGGAGATGGCGAGGACAATGCTAAATGAATCCAAGATAGCAAATAAATATTAGAGAGAGGTGGTTGGTATAGTAGTGCATATTCAAAATAGAGATTTATTAAGAGTCAACAACAATAAGAATCCTTATGAGCTATGGAAAGACAAACCAGTAACAGTTGATTATTTTAGATTTTTCGATAGCAAATGCTTCATAAAGAGAACTAATGAAAAACATGGTAAGTTTGAATCTAGAGTAGATGAAGGTATATTTCTTGGTTATTCTTGAAAAATTAAAGCTTATAAATTTTATAACAAAAGAACCAAGAAAATTGTTGAAAGTGCAAGTGTCAAGATAGAAGAAGATAGAACACAAAAGATCAGCGATCCAGTATACATTCCTAAAATCATTGAAGAGGAAGGCTTTGAAGAATCAGATGAAGATGAGGAAAAGGAGAAGGAGAAAAAGGGCACCAAGACTCCATCCAAATATGTTCAAAAAATTCATAATGAAAGTGACATCATAGGGGACATAAAAGAAGGAATTCGCACTAGAAGAATGATGGTAAGTGAATATGAACAAGTTAATTTCTATTTGTTATCTAAAATTTAGCCTATATATTTTTTAGAAGCTAGACATGATGAACATTGGGTTAAGGCTATGGATGAAGGATTATATTAGATAGAAAAGAATGATACTTGGGAATTATTGCCTAAACCAAAATATCACAATGTGATAGGATCAAAATGGGTTTATAGAAATAAGTTGAATGAAAATGGAGAAGTAACTAGAAATAAAGCAAGATTAGTATGTAAAGGATATGCTCAGATTGAGGGAATAGATTTTGAAGAAACTTTTACACCAGTAGCAAGGTTAGAGGCTATTAGAATGTTTCTTGCATATGCAGTATTTAAAAATTTCAAAGTGTTTCAAATAGATGTCAAATCTGCCTTCTTAAATGGGAATCTTGAAGAGGAGGTCTACATTGAGCAACCTAAGGGGTTTATTCTCTTGAATATTAATAATCATGTATGCAGATTGAAGAAAACATTGTATGGATTAAAACAAGCTCCCAGAGCTTGGTATGCAAGACTTGATAAGTACCTACAAGATCAAGGATTCAAGAGAGGATTTGTTGATAGTAATCTTTACATCAAAACAAAAGGTGAGCGTCAATTGATTTTTGTGGTATATGTTGATGATATAATTTTTGGAGGAAATATTGAAAAGATGACAAAAGAATTTTCTGATAGAATGCAAAAATAATTTGAGATGTCTATGTTTGGAGAATTATCATTTTTTTTAGGATTACAAATATTTCAATCGAATAAAGGAATTTTTATGTCTCAAAGTAAATATTCTAAGGAAATGTTGAAGAAATTTGGTTTTGAGGATTGTATACCAGTTGGCACACCTATGTGTATAGGAAATAAGGTGAGCAAGGATGTAGATTCACCTATTACAGATCAATTTTTGTATAAATCTATGATTGGTAGTCTTTTACATTTGACAGCATTGAGACCAGAAATCATGCATGCAGTAGGTATGGTTGCAATATATCAGTCATCTCCAAGAGATAGTCATGTTTAGTTGATGAAAAGAGTATTCAGATATATCAAGGGGACATTAGATTATGGATTATGGTATCCCATAGGTAAATATTTCACTTTAGTTGCTTATACAGATTTAGATTGGGTAGGGTGCTTAGATGACAGAAAGATTACAAGTGGAGGAGATTTCTTCCTTGGTGATAGCTTAGTATCATGGCTAAGCAAGAAGCATAACTCAGTATCACTTTCTATAGCTGAAGCAAAATATATTGCATCATTATTGTGTTGTACTCAAGTGCTTTGGATGAAGCAAACTTTGGAAGATATCAAGGTAAAGTATGATGAACCTATTTCCATTTTTTGTGATAAGATAAGTGCTATAAATGTTTTGAAAAAATACAATAATGCATTTAGGAACAAAATATATTCCCATTAGATATCACTTCTTGAGAGAGTAGGTTGTAGATCAACAGGTTAAGATGGAATATATTAGTACTACAGAGTAGATTGTAGATATTTTCACAAAGGCACTACCAAAAGACACATTTGAGTATCTACGAGAGAAGTTGGGAGTAATTTCCTTTACTTCCTACCATTGAAGTTTAGCATCAATCGAGTGGGAGATAAGTGTTAGCTCTAAGTAGGCCCTTTGCCATTGATGTCAAAGGGGGAGAATAATAGGTACAGGTATAGGTGTAGAAAATAGGTATAGGGAATAGGTACAAGTTGCTACAATAAGGGGGAGTTACCATATGTTTTTAGATGATAGTATGTACAAGTGACAGGATGTGGTAGTTTTAGGATTGAGGTTGCCATCAATGACAAAGGGGGAGATTGTAGGAAATATTGTCATTGATGTCAAAGGTCTAACATATTGGTGATAAAGGCCCCATTTCATTTAATGTTGTTTGTAATAAATATATCTTGGCTAATATGAGTTAATATTTATTTAATGTTAATGAATATATTTTTGGTTGCATATGAGACAAAAGAAGGGCCCATGGAGAAGTCAAAGAGCCACGGGATAAAGACAAAAGAAGGATGGGACGCATTTTCCCATGAAGAGTCATCTTGGGGAATTCCAAGAGTCACCAAGTGAAGACAAAAGAGGAAGGGTGCAATTTCTCATGAAGGGACACTTTAAGGAATATGAAAAGTCACCAAGATGATTGTAAAAGAGGGAAGGATGTTTTTGGTCATGAAGAGTCACCACATGACTTTTCAAAGGCTTGAATATGAAGGGTCATACAATTTTGGCACCATTTTCCATGAGGATTGAAGGGTCACAAAGGGGGAAGGCCAAAGGTCATTTGGAAAGCTATAAATAAAGGCTTGAGTAGCCATTTGTAATATGAGAAATAGAGGTTGATTTGTATTTGTTATATTTAGTTTAGAAGAGAAAAGGTGAGAGAGAGGAAAGAGATTTTGTATTGAACTATAATTTGTTGAGATAACAACATTGAGAGATAGGTGTGTGGTATACACAAAGGGGTTAGTGCTCCTATGGTTTGGTGCTCATGAATAGTAGCTGGGTTGGTGCTCGGCAAAGGGGTTTGGTGCTCTTATGCGTTGGTGATCGGTAAAGGGGTTTGGTGCTCCTAAAAGTTTGTGCTTGTGAATATTTTTTGGGTTGGTGCTCATTCATATACTTGAGATTGTTCTCCGTGGTTTTTCCCACATTGGGTTTCCACGTTGTATCTGGTGTCTCTCTCTATCTTGTGTGGTGTTTATTGTTTGAATTTTATTGCATATCTTAAATATTTGATTAAGTATATTTTGGTTAAAGGAAATTTTTATTAGATATATGATATACTTAATCACCCCCCCTCTCAATATATCCTATGCTTAACACCTCCTTGACAACAATCTCAATTATTATTGAAACATGAGGTGTGAAAATGTCAACCATTATGTTTTATGGGACATTATTGTCAACCTGACAAGTGTGCAATACTTTACAAAGTAATTTTATTTATTCCTCTTCCTCATATAGTTATATGCCTATGTCATCTAGCATAAAATTTTATAATTCTTCCCGAATGACACAAAGCTATGTGAGATCATATTATACATTAGTATTGGTTATGTTTATATCTCTGGGCCAGGGAATTATGATAAGGATATTTTTCATGGGTGGAAGAGGTGGTATTGTCTTATACATTGGTGACTTTTTCTGCCTTTATATTTCTATAGTGGAGCCAAAGATATTTTTAGATTTGTGTTCACTTAATATTTTAGTTGTAGTGGTAATGTCTATTTCACATGAGAAGTGTAGATCACAACATATAGATAATTTTAGAAGCTTGACTTTTTGTCATAATAATTAGGCTTGCACATCTAGAATAGTGATGAAAAATGGAAAGGAGGCGATTTTTTTCCTTTAGCAACTCATGAATTCTGATCTGAATGAAATCACGTAACTTTGAAATTATCACATGATGCCCCATATATTTCAAAATGACTTTAGGCACACAAGGTTGAAAAATGATGAGATCTTGGGCCTATACTCATCATGAATTGATCCAACACAATTGCAAATAATAATTCCCTATCTTCGTTTAGGAAATATTGGTAAAAGTGGTCACAGTCTATATAGCAACATCAGGTGTGATAGTAACATCAAGAGACTTTTACTATGTAAAATAAAGGGTTACTACTAATAAATAGAATTGGAACACACATGATGTATCATTAACAACCTTATTTATATTTATAGTCATTTTTTCAAACTAAAATCAAAATAAAATTAAAATCGTCATTGACATAACTCTTTCAATATGAAATATCGATGGCCCCTTTTGTAGTCTACCTTTCATATTTGATGGTCTGCCAAAACCACTTTGTGATGTATTTAGAGATAATGTGAATTGAAACATCCTATTAATATTTAATAAGGATCCCCCTATATTCCTTATTATATTTATCCATAGTATCTAAATGAATGGGAGGGGCCTTAGTTTTATATTATAGTAGATATTTGCCTTGAGCCAAAAATCATGTTGCATGTGTCATGGTCATTAGATTGATGAATATTGTGAGATCTTTGGAGATATGGATAAAAAATTAATTTTATAAAGTGAGAGGTTCCATCATCACTTCATCCAATTGACTAAATATATGGATCTTAATGAATCACTCCATATAGATCATGGTAGTATGTTTAATGCAAGGCCAATCCCCATTAATTATTTATGTGCATCTAATAATTGAATCAATATTTATAATTGATCCATAGATACTATTTTTTAGATGTATGTAATTCATAATCATGTTGCTTATAATTATTTTCTCATGTCAATGAATTAGACTCAATTCAGATATTTTTATATAGTGTTTTTTATGTTGGTACCCTTTATATTATTTTATTATATATATTTCCTTGCCTCCATATATCTGACACTTCCCATTGAATTACACTAAGTTATTTTTTCATTGGTATTATCTTGATTTGAATGCCATAATTTTTTTTGATTTGATGTTGGTACTTTAGTAGGTAGCTTTAATGTTTTATCTGCTAGTATTACTTGATGTGACATGTCATCATTTCTTCTCCAAAGACTTTCATTTATTGTACAATATTTGAGTCTAATACATATATTTAATTTGGTAAATATGTATCTTTGGATTTTTTTATCACTAAACATTTTTGAGTTATCATTTATTACTATCCTCCATACTATTTTTGTCTATTCCACCTTCCTAGACTTAATTGATTGACCTTGTGTTGACCTAGTTGTGACTTTTATGTGTATTACTTGTTATTGGATTTGGTTTTATCTTTTATTATTCTAAAACATTGACTATTCAAGATATGTTTTGATGTCCTATAATATAGTTATCAAACTATACATCTCACTAAAAACATAAAAAATAAAATAAAAAATAATACATTACAAAAATCCTAGGTTACATGGTGTTACTTAGAGCCCTCTCTAATTTTTTTGTGATATCTTATATATATTATTTATAATAAAGATTAAGTCTATAACCATTAAATATACTATGAGAATGGTTCCTTAAATTCCACTTAACATATTTTTTTCCTTTTTGAGATACATCATGAATGATGTAAGGTAATTTTCATCAGATGCATAGTTTGCATGTAAATTACCAAAAAAAATTGTCATATAGTAATCCTTGTTTTGGAAAAGAATCTTTAGATCATAGTTTGTGATTGTGCCACAATTTTTAAGTTTTATTTATAACTTCATATGTCTATTATGATATTCAAAAAATGTTTTCAATCCTAGATAAATATTTTAGTCATTCCAAAATAAAGTCTCAATCTCTTAGTCACATGATCATTACAATTCATAAACTAGGGACTATGCATTCCATTTGCATGATTATTTATAATCTAAAAACTAGTTAAAATAGAGTGAAACTTGTCACATTATTTTAGTTTTTCCTATATGCCTATATTATCATTGAATTATATCCTCCCAATCATCTCTTTACATATTGCATATTTTTTTGAGCATCTCAAGAATGAATTTATTTGATGCCTACATCTACCCATTGGATTGTAAATGATATGTTGTGATTTTGTTGTGTGTTGTCTAAATTCATCCATCAAAGGCTTGATGGCACTATTGATAAAATTCATTTCAATGTCACTAACCAAATTTAATAGGAGATCCAAATATGGTTATAGTATTCTCATACATAAATTTGGGTGCATATTTAGTATTGCATCTTGGTGTTGTAGTAGTTTCTACCCACTTAGTGAAATAATCATTTGTAGCAATTATGTACATTGAATAATTTTTTTAACTATCCATACTAATTATCCATATAACTCAATTTCACACTATTTAAATGGTTTCTCAACTAGCATAGTGTTTAGTGTCATTTCATCTCTATGATTAGGCATTCCCATCCTTTCACAAATGTCACAATGTTTTGATACTCAGCATGCATCTTGGAATAGAGTATGCCACTATATGAAACATTCAATTATATTCATTTTAATGAATTATTATATGAAATTTCCACCTAAAATTCCCTAATGTGCCTCATGAAGAAATTTGGATCGCTCATGTTCTAAAATATATTGTGCACAGTACATCATCTTTGCCCATTTTGTATAGAAAGCCATTGATGATGTTGAAGGGAATGAATCTTATGATAAAATAATTTTTATCCCTTTCCACATAGTTTTTAGAAAAAAATACTTGTTCTAGGAAATTATCTCTGTCTTCCATGTTTTAGGGAATTAGAAAAACTCAAAAAAATGAACATCTAGTGATTCATCTTTGAGTTATCTAGGTTCCTCTCCATTGTGTATTCAACTCAAGTGGTCTATTCCCACATTTTCTCTCCTAAAATTCACATTGATTTTAAACTAAAATTATTTAAATAATATCATCCACCTATATATTATTTATCCTAATATGTGCTTATTTACTACACATCAAAGAGCCTGGTGATTAGTAAAATATTCAAATGACATTTCTAGAAGGTATTGTCTAAACTTATGGAGTGGAAACACAATTTCAAGAGAATCATGTTATATAGTTGTGTGATTTTTTTCTATAACTAAGATTTTTTGGATTGGGAAATGAAACAACTTGTTTAAACATGCATAGTTTGATTGTGCTAAAACAACTCCTAATACAATTTTTGAAGTGTCTACATGAGCATGAAATGGTTATATCTAGTATGGAAAGACCAAAATGGGAGTTTTCTCTAGCCTCTACTTTACTTCCATGAATGTGGTTTTTCACTCATTAGTACATTTAAAATTAGTTTAATTGTGTAAAAAAAATTCTATGGGGTAAAATATAGCTACGTAGCCTTTTATGAATTTCCTATAGTATCTTATCTAACACAAGAATGATCACACCCTTGTATAGTTTATATGAGGTGGCATACCCATAATAACTAATATTTTGGGTTAGTCAACCAAAATCCCATCATTACATAATATATAACCTAATATGATACCAATAGGTGTAAATAATAAACACTTTTTTAGATTCAATGTAATACAAAAAGTTCAACATTATTATAACATAATCCATAACTTGGATAGGTTCTCCTTGAATAAATTAAAAATATCCCAATAATATAGATAGATTTCTAGGAAATCATGGATGAAGATATTTAATGTGGTGACTATAGCCCTAGAGATCACAATAAGAGCATTATTCAATCCAAAAGGCATTATAGTGTATGTAAAAGATTCCAATTATCCTTTAAATGTGGTTTTATCTTGATCTAATATTACAATTAGTATATGACGGTAATCATTGAACCCATCCATAAAATAGTATACTTCGTGTCTTATGATTGACTCAAATAATTCATATGTGAAAGAAATTTGGAATGGATACTTAATAAAATAATCATTTAGTGCATGATAATCCCAACATACTCTTATTTATCTAAAAAAAATTTGAGGCTGTACCATCATTGGGATAACCCAATCTAATTTTTCCACCAAATACATAATTCCTACTTGCATATGATCCAGTTAAGCCTTTACCTTCAATTTAATATTAGTGTTTAACCTCTATGATCATTTATTCATAATATGTGCACACTCCTTTCACTCTATGAGTCTCCTCTAGTGAAGGGTCTACACCTTTTACGTTTGTAAATATTGTTGGAAATACATCCTAATAATCCTGTATGACTTGAAGTCCATCAAATGTCTCATTATGTGTGTAGTAATTACCTTAAGTCAAAAAATTTGTGTGTTGAATATGTCCCAATATTCCATATTAATTTATTTAATGGATCATGGTATATTTGTTTTAAATCCATTGGAATTAAATCTTGTAATGTTCTATATCCTTTGTGCTCTTGAATATTAATAGTTCACAATTACTAATCTTCAATTTGGTCTATTATTTTTTATTTATGGTGCTCCAATTATCACTAAAATTTGAAATATACATTTAAATAAAAAAATTAATCACTTATATTATACTAAACCTTTTTTTTCCTTAATGATGATATGATTGAAATTTTTATCACTCTCATTATATTTTTTAGAGCTACATTCAAGTAATTAGTTGTTTCCTCTTATGAAGAACAATAATGTATACTATTGAGATCCTTAAAATGCACATGAAATATTAATATATTAATCATATGAAGGTATTTTTATAATAATGGGTTCTCATCTTCAAAAACAAATGTTTGAATAAAGTCATATTAGACATGTCACCAATTACTAATCTCCCTTTTATGCTCTTTATGCATGTAACATGATGTTGGAAGTGATGTCAATGTATTCTTGAAATGTGTACCCAATATTTTGGTTATATATCCTATTTATACCATAAATATACACTCTCATGGTTATGAATTTTTGGACACTACCCTTTCTATAAAATTTTTTAGTGTTTATTTATGGTATGTGCTACTTCGAATCAATCCTGCAAAAAATTTCAAGACTCATCCCATTGCAACTAGTTTGCCTTATGAACTATCCACCAAGTCATATCATTTATTTTTAGATAATATTTTATTACAATAAACCTTTGGTTTATATTAGGAACATAAATTTCTATTTTTAAGATCAATTGATCCAAGTTTTTAATTGCTAAAGATTGAGCTCAGTTGGAATTCTATTGACATAAACAATTTTCATTAGACACACCTCATGATCTCCTCTAAACCTAATTCAAAATGTGATTATTTATATCATCACTAATTTAAGATTAATTTTCCTAAGGTAAAACACCTTATTTTTTTAGATTAGTATAGTCCGTGTGTAACAAACCTACTTTGTAAAATAAATCATGTTTGTATCCTATTGGCGGTTGTAGACATGGTGATTAACATTATCCTAATTGGAATCATGGAAATTGTGCCTTTGTTATATTAGGGTCTAGAAGATATATATTTATTTTATTTTAGAATTTGTTCAGGCCTCTTTATTTATGGAAAAAGTGATACTTTGCATGTTATTGTGTATTATGATTAGAATTTGTGCCCACCTTGAACCAAATATTATCTCTATAGGAAAAGATGAATCCAAATATTTAAGTATGATTTATGGATTTCTCTTGACTTTATTAATGTTTATAATGATTATTTTATCCCCTTGGTGCATGTCAAGTTAAATTCACACTATACTCATGGTCATCTAACCATTATAATCCAAGTTCCTACCAATCAATGTAAAGTAGTAAATTTAATAAGTATTATTGTCAATTAATTTGAAATATCCTCATAATATTAGGTCATCCACTTTTAACTCCACATCCTTAAATTTATCAATAGGTTCTACACTACAATATCATGTGATACTTAATATTACTAGATTATAATTAAGAGTCAGTCATCCTATAGCTTCCCATGTAGATTGAGGAATAATATTGATTTTGATTGAAAAATAAAATACAAAGTTTGGTACTTAATATAATACCAATTTAATATCCATGCAACAACCATCATACCAAGGATTCTTAGTTTCACATACTATACTACCTTATTAGTGTGTTATTGATCTCTATATGTTCACTCCAATAAATCATGTAGAATATTTGTAGTATTATGCAATATGTCTTCATTTTTTAGAGTGCTTAGAAGTTTCATAAGATAGGTTTAGGAAATAACTACTCCTTACTATCTCATGATGCACAAAATTTGTCCATACATATGTTCATCATTGATTATGTAATATCCCTCTAACATAGTCTCCTATTGTACACTCTAAATATCCTAAGTTGATTTATACATTAAACCCTTATATATCATAGGATTAAGATGTTAATCGCACTAGATATTTATGATTATTTTATCCTATGAAATTTCTAAGGGAAATAATCCATGTTCTACATGATAAGGTTGTGTAAATTATTATATGAATACATGATCTATGGAGTGTTACCTTATCAAGTTCACATTTTTCACATGATTCTCTTTTTTCTATTTTTATAATGTTGGAAAATCTTCAATGTAGTGTTAGCCTAAAACTTTATAATATATTCAATACATCTACCTCTAAGGATTAGTTGGATAATTTCATGTGAAGTTATTTTATTCTCCACACAAGTAGTAGACAATCAGTTGACACCCATGTCATTCATATTTTATATGATTACCTCCTTGGTATCCACCTTATTATCCTCCTCTATATCCACCTTATATTTTTTGGAAGCCCCAACTTAGATTTTGTTGACCCTTATATCATCCTTGTCACTAAGGGGAACTCTATTCTTGTTGTTACTGACCATCATATCCCCTATAAGTTCCTTGGGGAGAGGATGGAACCAATCCTGATTATTATAGATAAAACATTACAAACCGCCAAGAAAGGCAAAACCACTAAAAAATAGTAACTAAACCAGGTTTTATAGGGACCTGAAACCAATAGAATAAACTAGTAATAATGCCCCAAGTTTTACAAGGACTTGAAACCTAAACAAAACCAGGCAAAACAGACTGAAAAATAGCAACCCCAAGAACACAATGTCAAAGGAATTGCCCATAAATGGTAGCCATTGAAATTTACCTTAGCATGGCTCACCTTCCACCCTAATTGCCAACACAGCATAGGTATAACCGCCATACCCATCAAATATTAATGAGCAGGGCTCCTCCATGGCTTAGGGTTTCTCCATTTTTCCCTGAACAGGGCGTCGTGGCTCATTCACTAATCACAAAGGAAACAAAGTTCCCCCATACATTCACTATTTACTTCGCTAACCAAATCAGGATGGCAGTCTAACTCGGGCTAGAGATCCAACCTAGGTTCCATCCACAATATAGCAAGATGAAGCAAAAATAAATAACATGCAAAAAGAAAGATCTCATCATTACAGCTCTCCGTACCTACACCATGGGTCCAAAAAAATGCCCTACCCATAATAGACAGTGCCACCAACAAACAACCCCTGGATCCATCACCTCCACTGCCCAATCCATCCACCCAAACTTTTGTGAGATCACCCCCTCTGCTCAAAAGAATCGCCGCCATGGCATTCAAAATTTAAACGAAGAAATCACTGATCCTCATAGAATAGGGTAATGACCGGTACGGCAGCCACAAAATGGAAATCTGAGGGAAAAAAATAGATCTGCGCACTAATAGATAAATCTTTATTGCATAAAACAATATCTATAGTTACTTCAATTTTTGTAGTATGTTGTAAGTTATCCCCAAAATCCTTTATCCACTGCACATGGATAATAGTTTTTGAACATCCAAATTATTTTTGAACTATTTATAAATAATGGTAAACCTAATACAAGTTCATAATCCTTTAATATTTCATGTGGCATTATATTTATTCCTAAAATAGAAAGTCTAATATGCTTATTACATTAGAAAATATGTAGTCATAATCCCATACTAACTCGCCTATTTTTTTTGAATATATTATAGGTCTTGGATTTCTTGAGTTACACATTTAATTATTTTGAATTTACCAATCAACTAATCTATAACATCATGAAAGATTATTTTTACAATATCCCCTTTGTAAATGAACTCTCTATCTCTTCTTGTTAAGACTCCTATGAGCTCAAAATTATTAGAGTCATTTATAGTTACATTTTTTTATCTTATATTTAATTTCACAAGTTAATATATAGTTATTGGGGTTATTGAGCCCATAATATAATGTCTTTGATAAAAAAATCCTACATTGAGATCCATTGTTCCTATGTTCACACTTAAAACTAGTGGTTGTTGTGGACTAGACTTTGTTAGTGTCTTAAGATTTATTATGACCTGAAATCCAACCTCAATAATTTTATTCATATCTTTACTTTCTTGATGAATTCATTATATTTCACAAATTTATTTGTAGAAGTGTCAAACAATGTATTGTCTTTACTAGCTTCTACACTTTTTCTTATTTCTATTAATAAATTAGGCTCGTAAGATGTGTACCCTTAAAATGAATGATCCGTGTCTATGAATTTTAATTTTTTATATTTGAACATGCTTTAGTCTTTTGACTTAAAATTAATTCTTAAAAATACTATTTCTTATCTTCTACAAATAATATTCTCTCTCATAACTATGATCTAAAAGTACCTTCTAACCAATCTACTCATTGATCTTCTCTCTTTCCACTTTTTCCCATATCTTCAACACCCCATTTCCAATATTTATCTATTTTTTTATTTCAGATCTTCTCTTTTTCTCATCCTCATTATTTCTAAATTCTAATGACCTCCTTTGAGTTTCTATTCCTTATTTATATTTTATTCTATCCACTATAATATTATTCATAGCTACATTATGATTATTATTCTTATTACATCTTATTCATTATCATAGGTTTCACTCTAGTCCCAAAATTCACTTTTAGTTTATTTCTCTATGTCATCCATATTATGAGATCAATTTTAATTTTTACATCTCATTTAGTCACATTTCACTTTATTATCATAAAACATCCTCCTAATTCACAAATTTACTATTCCATGTTGGTAGGATTAATCACCATGGACTTTTATACAACCAAAATTTTAATGAGAGTAGGTCTTCACTATATAAACTTTACTCTAATTCCCCTCACAAATAGATCTTTCACAACCTCAAATGAAATGTATCCTTATACATAAAATTTATTGATGTATTATTTTATGGTAGTTTTTGTCTTATGATATATTTCTTGATTCCAATTGGTATATAAATTTTGCAGGTTTTCTAGTATTTATTCCTTTTTTTTTTTTTGACTAAAAACATTATTATTCAAGTATTGATAACCACACATCGAGTAGTCTAGATGAATCACACCAAAATATTTATGTTTAATCCTAAAATGATCTATGTGATATTATTGTTATCCCTAGATTTGATTAAAGGGGTATAGAGAAATTAAATGGAATAAGGATGATAATCATATATATAATAGGCTAATTAGATGTTAAACTTAAATTTAGGCATATGTTGAATTTATAAAATTGACAGAGTCTAAATTTATAAATTATAACTAATTTATGCATTGAAATTACAAAGAATTAATATCCCTAGATATTTCTCTTGTTGATATAGTATTGTATCTAGAATGGGTAGGAAGAAGGTTGGAAGATTATTCTAGAATAGTTATCAAATTTTGAATTTGATGCTTCATGCACTTTGGACACTAATGTCAGCCTAGGATGGTTGAGTCAACACTATTATTTAGGTTCAATATAAGTTTCATGTATAAAATACTTGGTGGATAGGTATGTGACCACTTAGATGCTTTTAGGTTTTTGTTCACCATTGCTCTAATAAATGTAGATCTAGGTCATGGATTATCACTCCTTGTCAAATGGCAATAGCCTAGTTCTCCATCTTCATAATGACCATGGAAAAAATGGGTTAGTGGGAACATGGTATTGATCTAACTATAAATAACCCATTTTTAGTGGCACCTAATTACATATCCAATACACTGGAAGAGGGCCTTAGACTCATGTAGTTATCCCCTACATATTGTTGTGTATGAATCATGCAATATTATGCAAAGTGATTACAATAATGACATAACTTATAATTTGGATAATTGGTATCTTAAGGTTCTCCTTTAGTAATTTAGACATGTAGATGTGTTTTACCTATAAATTTTATGTAAAAATGGAATATTTATTCAATTGAATGCTTGATAGAATGATTTTGATAAGTTACATTGGTTTCTTTGGTCTTTTTATGGGTGTTTCCCTAGTGAGGAATGAATGAGGGTTGATACTATATTTTTATCAATCACTTTAGAGTAATAACTCACATTAAATAACTTAGGCCATCCATTAATATATATTTCATTTACAAATTGGATGAATTTAGGGCACCAGACACTTATGTTAGGTTAGGATACCAATGTCAATGTTAGTATTTGTCTTGAATGTTTATGTCCAAGGAGAAAGAAAGTAGGTACTTGTTCATAACTTGAAAATATAAAATATAAGTACATTTTAAGAATTATATTCAAGATATAATACTTAGTTCATCAACATAATACTATTTTTATTAAGAAATATAGGCCAAGGGGAACAAGATAGAGTATATGAGATACTTGTGGAAGTGGGAAAGTTATAGAACTAAGATAAATATCCAAGGTCTGAGTTTACCAAATGTATAACACCTAGGTACTATATAATCATAACATAATGTCTACATTTCCCCCACTTTAATCTAGTAATGAAATTTCTAGTTTAAAGGAAAATAATGTGTACCTAGGTGTGTATGCACACCTTGTCTTTGCTATTCCCAATTTGAGTGCTTTACTACTAACTAACGTACAACTAAGAGCATGTTATGGTGTATAATTAGTGCATATAATATAGAATTTGAAATTACTCAAAATAGATTAAAATTTAAATATAAAGGTTTAATATTACACATGTGTGTTGATGTAACCACCTTACCTATTGGAAATTTGACTTGGAAAATTATATCATTGTAAAGATCTAAAACTAAGATTAGGAAACATATAGAAATAATATTAAAATTACATATATACATGGAGAGAGAGAGAGAGAGAGAGAGAGAGAGAGAGAGAGAGAGAGAGAGAGAGAGAGAGAGAGAGAGAGAGAGAGAGAGAGAGAGAGAGAGAGAGAGAGAGAGAGAGAGAGAGAGGCACATGCCCCCACCTTTAGATCAAAGGTGGGCTTCCACCTGGAAATTGATATAAGCTCAACTTAGCAACCCGATGATACTTATAAAATAGTGAGGAGGGATATTATAATCAATTAAAACCTAAAAATGTGACAATATTGAGTGATTTAATCACCTCAACCATACCAAAAATTCATCCAAATATTGTATTATATTGTTTCAATAAAATCCATAAAATTCCATAGGTAGTATCGATATAAAAAATTTCATGATGTGATAATATTCCATAAAAGAGTTCTGGAATGTAAAACTAATTTATATTTTACAATATTAGGCTCATGTTTCATATATTATGTACCTCATATATTTTTAATGATGAAATTACATTTAAAAATAATACCAATGTATATAATTCTACCATAACTATGAATCTAAATCATATAATTGTCTGCTTTGGTGAAGATGGAAAATAGTGTAAGTGTGGATTTCATGCTTATAAATCATGCCCCCACTATATATGGATAAATTTAAAAACTTATATAAGTGTTAATGTGGATAACATGATTCCAAAACATGCCCCCACTATAACCTAGAGATGTTAAATACTAAATACGTGTGGAGAATGTGTTTCCAAAGCATGCCCCCCTAAATATGAGATCTATGAATGTGTGTAAGTCATAAATATATGACATGCCCCAATTGAATATAGATCTAATATAATTACCCAATACTAAATGAGAAAATAGATCATGCTTCCAAATCATGCCCCCTCTAAATATGAAAATTGGGCCAAGTGTTGAGAACATGCCGCTATGACATGCCCCCGCTAATATTCCCCCCTTTGAAGTGAGGTAAATATAGGAACTAGTAGTTACCTTACCTCAAAAGGATAAGATGACTCTAGAATATGTGAATTTAACCATGTATAATATAGAGGGAAACTTGAGCATCTCTATGTAGCATTAAAGCACATAAAACCATGTGATCACATGAAGGCCTAAGATGCATTGATAAGGATCATGTAAATGTCAAAATAGTGAAAACACAAGATCAATAATAAAATAAATAAAAACACAAGAACAATCAAAATCAATTCAAAAGGTAATGTTCCAGGGAGACTACAAATAAGGGGCATGTTTAAATGTCACATAATTGAATGGGCATGACTTAGTCATATGTCTATAAAGGCAAGGATGGCATATTCAAATTTACATACAACAAATAATGACATATGAAAATGTTAATTAAATCATACATAATCATCAGGTATGTAAGAAAATTATCATATTTAAATTCCTCAAAAATAAAGACAAAATACTCAAGTGCATAAAGGAAAGCATAAGCAACCAGCATAAACATGTCATAGAAGCCCATGGATCAAATGTGTTAGGAAAAAATGTTAAGTGCATATTATGTAAAGTACCTTATATAATATATAATCATGGAAATAATAATTTTTAAGTACATATGTAATCTTAAACATGATAATGTAGAGTGATCATCAAATCATATAACCTATGTGTATCAAAATCAATCAATTGGATGCCCCCGATGTCATCATGGCATAAGTATAAGGAAAGCCCAACATCAAAAATAAGAGTAGATCATGTATCTATGTATTCTTGTATCATAATCAAGTATAAGTGTGACAAACATGTGTTTGTGGAAGTAACTAAGTATGTCATCCATCAACATAGAAGTAACACATAGATTCTGAGGAGCTAGTAGAACATGTAGGTGTTGAAAGTGTTTTTGGTTTTTTGAATATTTTTTATTATTTTTATTTTTTAGTATTTTTGAATATTTTAAGAGACTAATATATGATCTCATCCAATTTATGGTAATAGGTATCCCATCCATTAGGTGCTTAAAAATACTATGTTAGATCTTTTACATTTTTGCATCATTATTGAATAGGTTAAAAATGTACATAACATGTTCCTCCTCACATTTTTCATGTGTATTAAAAGAATTAATTCTATCATTTAGAATAATTATTAATTTTACTTGAAGAGGAAATGAGTACATTTTTTATTTGGATAATTTTTGGTGTCCATTTGGTATAGTCAAAGAGTTCTTATTGTAAGCACATATGGAGATGTGGTACGCATAGCCCAGAACCTATGTTTGAATTACTTTAGGTATACAAACAATTGATATTTTTAGGTTTTCCAAGGATTATTTCCAACCTCATTTTTTTTAAGGTTTTTATATCTAATCCAATTTTTTGTGAGCAACTTACATTGCAAGTATTTTTTTATTGTGTAGAATCAATATGGTTATGTGAAAAATAAGCACCACCCATGTGTAAGGTAATTGTTAAGTATTTTTGGCATGGTTTATTTTTATGTTGTTCACTTCAAGGTTCATGCATAAGATATAGACCTTGTATTGGCCCTATGTTAAGTAAAAATTGTAAAATAGTCATATAAATACATGGAATACCACATCTTTGTTCTTAATTTCCCTTAGGTAAGTTATCTTCATCCTTTATGTGAGGGATAAAAATTTGTATTTGGAGGGAGATATGTTAAGTTACATAGAATGATTAATTATGAAGGAAACATATTTATGAACATAATTATATAAATGGGTAAATGAATCATATTTTTTATGAAATACTCTTTCCTTTGATGGGGATAGAATTCCTCTATTAAATATATATTACAATTCCAAATCTGAGGGTCTATATGCTAACTCATATTATATACTTTTGAATTAAATAGTATAATCTTGAATGGATTCATAATAACATTATTTGAAATGAAAATATTCTAATTAATTTTTTTAACCTTGTGTATATTTAATTCCATAAAGAATGAATCTTCTAATTGTTAAAAACTTGTTAATGGAACCTTTAGTAAAATATAGAACCGATTTTGAATCTCATCGTAAATAATCATATGGAAAACCTTTAGTAATAATTTTTCATCTTGCGACCATTGACTAAAATAATGTACATATATTCTAATGTGGTCTAATAGCTCTTTGTGTCTCAAAAATAGAGGTAAATCTGGTAGTTTTAAATCTTGTGGACGAGGATATTCAAGTATACATTTTACAAGAGGTTGATTATTGAATGAGGTTACATGTGAATTATCATTATGGAAATCCATTTGAATTTGATCTATAGAAACCTAATTTTGAAGATCTCCATATTGTTAATGATAGACATTAGATATTCTATAGGAATAGTGGTGTTTATCATAGGTGTTACCATTGGTTCCAACCCATAACCTTTTTTGAATCTAGGCATATGAGTATCATCATATTTATGTATAATGAGTGAAACTTCATGATCAATGAATTTATGATACTTTTGTAATGGTATGGGATATTTAAACTTTGGTGTATTTGGTAAATTATTTAAGTAACTTATACCATTTGAATAATTTGTTTCATTTTCCTTTGGTAAGGGTATAATAATTTTATCTTAGGAAAAGTTTGGTCAGGACACATTTTTTGCTATAGAATTTATTGTAAATGAAGGTAACAAAAACACATCACCCTTTAATAGATGGATATTATTTAGGAATGTAGAAATTTTGGTGGTTTAATCAATTTTATTGAAGACTTGTCCCCCTTATTAATTTTTTTAAAATCTTCCATAATCACTTTACATAGTTGTATAAATTTTTAATGATCAAATGAATGAAACTATTGGTCATATGTGCCCAAATTTTTGGTAAAATTTACATGTTTAGTTGACTTGAATGGTTGGTAACTCAAGGATGTTTTTGAAAACCCCAACCCTTGCCTATTTTTATTTTTTATGTTTAATAAATATAGGATGGGTTATACCTTGCTTATGTTTGTCCAATATTTGGCCTTTGTATCCATACTCTTACAAGTATTGAATGCCAAAGACATATAATGGTGGTGTAAGATGTATGGACAAAAGGATTTTAATCTTCCTTAAGATGGATAAAATATCTCTCAACGTGGTCAGAGTATGGACTTGATTAGAGGGATAAAATCTACCACCATTTAAGGCTTTTAGTTTACTTGCCTTAAAACTTGGGAGAATTCAATAGTAGTCAATTTCAATTCCTTATTTGAGGGAGAGTTCGATAATTTGATAATCAAAATCTTCAAAGTAATCAATATCATCCATGATAAGAGAAATGAAGTAAATAAAGATTAGGAAAAATTAGGTAATAATCATCCTATAGGGTATGCTTAGGCAAAATGGCATTCAAAGATCAGGTTCACCAAATGTTTAAACCTAAAATGATTTAATTGATCTTATTATTAGACACAATTTGATTAAAGGGGCATATAGAAATGAAATATCTCAAGGGTGATAATCAGATTTAGAGTAGCCTAATTAGATGTTAAAATCAAATATAGGTATATGTTGAATTCACAAAATTGAGATAGTCTAAATATATAAATTATAACTAAGTTATGCATGGAAATGACAAAGAAGTAATATACTTAGCTATTTATGATGTTGACATGGTGTTAGATCTAGAACATGAAGGAATAAGGCTAGAATATGGTTTTAGAATAGTTTTCAGATCCTAGATATGATGCTTCTAGTGCTCTATAAAATAATGTCAGCTTAGGATGGGTGTGTTGACACTAATACCTAGGTTTAACACAAATTTCATGTATAAAATACCTAGTGGAAAAGGATTTGACCACATGGATGCTTACGGTTTTTCCTTCACCTTCACTTTAGTGCATTTAGATATGGGTTATAGATTGCCACTCCTTATGAAATGGTAAAACCCTCATTATCCATCTTTATAATGACCTTGGGAAAAATATGTTACTACGTATATAGTGTCAAGATGACCCCAAAGACCCAATTATCAGTGGGTATTGCCTATATAACCAAACTCTAGAGGAGGGCCTTAGAATCATGTAGTTCTCCCTTAGGTGTTTTCTTATGTGTGAATGATTTAATATTTTTCAAAGCAAGTATAATGACCTAAATTTTAACCTAGAAAATCAAGGTCTTAGAGTAATCCTTTAATAGTCCAAACTTGTATATGTATTGTAACTATAACTGGTATGGAAATAGGGAATATTTGTTTAATTGAATGTTTGATAAATGATTTTAATAATTTATCTTGGTATATTTGGTCTTTTTTTAGTTGTTTTGAATTTGAGGAATGAATGAGGGTTGATGTTATATTTATATTTATCTCTTTGGAGTAATAAACTCACATTAAAGAACTTAGGAAAAATATTAGGATACATTTCATTTTAATATTGGATGACTTTAGGGAATTGGACACTTGCATCAAGTCATGGCACTAAAAATGATGATAGTTTTTGTCCCATATGTTAATGTTTAAAGAGCAATAAATCAGGTATAAGTTCAAAACTTGCATAGAATATAAGTACATTTAAATTATTCTAGGTGAGATAGAAGACTTGGGTCATCAACATAAAACTAGTTATAAAAAGATATATAGACCAAGGGGAAAAGATAGAGTAAATACAAGTGTAGTCATATAGAATGTCAAAATTTGTAGCTTGAGTGTGGCTTATGAAACCCAACCCATAGGTCCATATTTCATGCTCTAATGACCCTTCTATCCACCTTTTCATATATTCTTATTCATTTGTAGACTTTCAAAACCTCATTCTATCTCATCTAGGCTCCATTTTAAATGCTTATTCCATACCCCTAGTCCTGATCCTATAGGATAGGAACATTGGGGTTGGACTATAGTGATGGAACCTAGGGTGTCCCACTTTTAGTGCTAAAAAATAATCATATTTCAAGACTAGGTGACCATTTTTTCTTGACTCCTCTTCTTCATTATGTTGGCCTAACACAAATACATCCAACCCATGACTAACAAATTTCCATAAAATCCCATTCAAAGTTCATTTATAAGGGGTTAGAAATTATTTCAAAAGCAATCAAGAATATAATAAAAACCACTAAGTAAAAATTCCCTATTCTTTTTATATAACCATCTAATAGAGCCATCATAATATTCAAACCCTCACACTAGTCCCTAGCCATGCCAAACACACCCAATTTAACATTTTTGCATTTTCATTACATTATTTCACAAAGAACATTAAGTGGGAGAATTACATATGGCTCGATCCATCTTCAGAGTATTAGTATATAGGTAGTGTGCCCACACAAGGGGTGTGGATGCACATTCAGTGCATCTTACACATACTAACCCTCCTCTTTCTCAAAGTTTTCATTCAAGTTTAAGCACAAGGAAGATCTAGTGTTAGAGATTAAATCATATATACAAGGATATTAATCGATAATCAAGACTTGAAATTTAACAGTTAGACTAATATAGGGATAACAAACAAAATGCAAAAAGTTCATATTTCTATGACTAGTTTGGACAATAGTAGTAGAATGTAAACAATAGCACTAGACCCTAAAGTGTCTTATTTTTGGTGCTCCTATCCTTTCACCAAAAAAAATCTAGATCCTAATTTATGATAGTGTCCCATTTCTATAGAACTAGTACCATATTATGTCTCAGTTCTCTTAATCCTATTTAAGCTAAGTTATATTTCTCTTATTTCATTATTATTCTTAGAAAGCTATGAAGGTTAAATAAATTATACAAATCAGTACTTTATTTATTATAATATTATTTAATGATTTAATCAACTCAGACACTTAACTAAATTAGGAAAAAGAATCCAATATTCCCACAACTATTAAATCATTTAGTGAACTTGACATACTTCATTTGCACATAAAAACCCTAGAAACCTTAGGGTAAATTACTTATTGACTTTTACAATTTTTTTTTTTGATTTTATACTTGCCTATTTAAATCAAAAATTTAATTTAATTTTCAAAATTTAATAGTAATTTTTAAAAAATATATATATTTTTCTTCCAAACCCTAGTTGCACATACTAGGTCTCCTTAAATTAATATTTTTTCAAGAATTTTTTGATTTTTTACCTATAGATTTCAATTAGAAATTCACATTAAATTTTAAAATGACTTAGTAATTTTTAAAAATAATTTTTTTTTTAAAAACCCTAGTTACACATACTAGGTTCCTTTTTTTTCTTGAGGTATCACCTTACATCTAAAATCAGATTTCACATACTAACCAAAATGGATCTCACTTATTTACACATTTCTTGCATATCTTGCAAATAATAAGGAGACCATACTCGGTCTTATCATGTACATGAATGATGAATTTTATCATATGTTATTACAAAGATTCATTTTTTGCATTTCATGCTTATTTTTCATAATATGGGATGATATTAATAAAATTATTGTTACACATAATATGATCCCTCTCCTTTAAAGCAATGTTTACTTTTTTTTAATACAAGGTTTCATTACTTACTTTCTATCTTTTATATGGAAAAATTTCAAGTTTATCATTCTAAACACATTAAAATTATCATAACACATGTCAAAGTTTCTTATGCATTCATGCCCCAATTCATGCTTTCTATCCTTTGATTTTTATCTCTCATATGGAAAAAATTTCAAGGTTATCATGCTAAATATATTAGAAATGCCATAACACATGTCAATGTTATTTAGCATTCCCACACCAATTCATGCTTTATATCCCAAACTTATTATCTCTCATGTGGAATGCTCTTCATGAACATATTGTTATACAAATTATAAATCCAATTTCATGCATTTCATTTTGCATTCATGATTTATACCTAGATGCATATAACCCATTAGATACTTTTTAATATTTCTCTACTATTACTAGACACAAAAAAACTCTAGAGGGTATATCTATCCCTCTTACCTTCAAACTTGATATATTTATCTCTTATCCCACACATACTACTATTTATATACCTATAGTAGATCACGTGGTACATGTTATCACCCAAGTTTATTAAGATAGGCAGGTTGATCACACCCATGTCTATAGCTTTATAACTCAGGTTAACACCCCTTTTGACATAGTTTTAGTTCTCAAGATCCTTTAATGATTAGATGTTTAAAAACATGTATTATATGTAGTAATTCTCAATATTAGAATTCTTATTTCCATTGAACTAACTTATGTTGCCTCTATCCTCAACACAATGTAATGGACTGA
Source organism: Torreya grandis (assembly GCA_037957365.1). NCBI lineage: Eukaryota > Viridiplantae > Streptophyta > Pinopsida > Cupressales > Taxaceae > Torreya > Torreya grandis. The sequence goes on along the minus strand of JARHVA010006385.1, from coordinate 185,529 downwards.
AGAGCATATTTCTTTTGAGAAAGAGGATTTACCCTCATGACACATCATTGAAAAACATTTACCTCTGTATATTCAATTAAGAATCAATGATGTGGGGGTAAAAAGAGTGTTAGTTAATAGTTTAAGACTCAACATTTTCAACATTTATTTTATTAAACATCTTAATATACAACCTCAAGATTTAGACCAGTCTAAAATGAACATCAGAGGTTTTGAAAACATCCCATATAAATTCATGGGTCAAATAAAACTCAATCTTAACTTAGGCCTAATAAACTTATAATTACTTTCCAAGTCATGCCAAATGATCTTAATTATAATTTATTACTTGGTTGGACTTCAATTCATGATATGCATGAAATCTTTTCTACACTACATTCTTGTCTAAAATTTAGTCACAAAGGATATATATACACATTCCCAATAGACAAAAAACATTTTAAATATTTTCATGTTGCTAAATCTCCACAAAATTATATTCCTCACTTTAATCTCGGTAGTATACCTATACAACCCACTACTCATAGTGCACCCTCAGACCATGTAACACATCAAACAATTCCAACTTCTATAATAACACTGACACCAACTCACCAGTTTACTTACCATTTTTCACTTAAATGCATTAATAATATGGGATATCATGATAAAAGTCCTAGAAAGAATGAATAAGTAATCATCAATCCTCTTGAGGCATCCACACAACATGGAAAGAAAGGGATAAGATAGTAGCTTGCCCTTATTCATGATAATCCTTCTCCTACCACTTAAAATCATATAAATTTTTTTCACCCATTGTACATATCAACCATATATTTAATCATACCTCTGATTTATCATTGGTCTTCCTAATCTTATCGATGATATAGTTTCACCAGATATGTTCATAATAGATGAATTCTCTAACAATGAATCCCTCCTATAATTTATTGGAGCATAGGAGGACCTCCCATCTTGCTATCATAAAAATATATTTCCTCATCACACAAATGCCCATGCATAGTTTAGAGAAAATATAGATTATACCCAACATATATTAGTTGATTCAGATGATACTATTCCTACAAATTCATACACACTAGATTGTTCCACATTACGTAATGAGGAAATAGTTAATTTCAATTTTGGAACTAATCAAGATCCCCACATTATCTTGTTATCGACTACCCTATGAAAGGAAGAGGATATAGATATTCATCACCCTTAAATAGACTTTATAGAACTCTTTGCTTGGTCTTACTAAAATATGTTAGGAATTGATACATCTATAGTAGTCCATCAGATTCCCTTATATCCATATGATAAACTAGTTAAGAAAAAAATTTAAAATGCATCTGAAGGTGGATCTATTAGTCAAAGATGATATCCAATGCTTTTTTGGTGTTGGATTAATTAAACTAGTAACACACTCTAAATGAATTTCCATTATAGTCCCTATGGTAAAACTTAATGGGAAAATTTGATGTTATTCAAATTCTTAAGATTTAAATAAAGCATGCCCAAAATATGATTTACCCTTGCCTAATATTGATAGTTCGATATGAAATTTTATCCTCTATGAATGGCTTTGTTGGATAAAACCAAATCAAAATTGCTCAAGAAGATCAAGAGAAAACATATTTTAAAAAACCTCAGGGTAAATTTTGTTACATTTTCATGTCTTTTGGATTAAAAAATGTCAAATCCACATATCAACTTACCATCACACATATCTTTCATGACTTGATCCACCATACTATCAAGTATTGTGTCAATGATATATTATCCAAATTAAAAGAATGACAACATCATGTTATTTATTTATGAAATATCTTTCAAAGACTCAAGAAATATAATGCCTAATTAAATCCAAAGAAATGTGTGTTTAGAGTTACATAAATCAAACTTTTAGGTTTCATTATTTCTCAATGTGGCATAGAGGTTGACCCTAAGAAATTCAAACTAATTATTGACATGACACCTCCCATGAAGTTGAAACAAATTCAATCCATACAAGGCAAAATCCAAGTAATCCACAATTTTTTAGCTCAACTTGATGATAAAACATAGTCATTCACTCAATTATTAAACAAAGACACAAAGTTTGTTTAGGATCAAGCCTATTAGGAAAGCTATGATACAATCAAGAAATATGTTCTTAATCCACCTATTTTAGTACCACCTATACCTAAAATATCTTTCATCCTATATATATCAGCAATGGATCATGCATTAGGTGCACTCTTAGCACAACACAATGATCAACATACTGAGTGAGTAATTTATTACATTAGTTGATTACAAAAAAAAATATTCCACACTAGAAAAACTATGTCTAATTAGTTTTTGCCACACAAAAACTTTGACATTACATGATAAATAATGAGACTTAGGTTATCAAAAAATTACCTCCCTTGAATTTTCTCATGGAAAAACCACATCTCTCTAGTCACATCACAAAATGGGTCATGTTATTAATAGGGTTTAACTTAAAAATAGTTCTTTAGAAATTAATAAAGGGCCAAATCATTGTAGACCATTTGGTAGCTTCACCACTCTTGGACACCAATCCTATTAGTGACACATTTAGAGATGATTTCACTACCTATTCTACTCATAATACTTGGAAAATGTTCTTTGATGGTTCTCAATATGCATTCAGTATGGAGGTAGCCATTGTCTTTGTCAACCCTTCTAGTCACATAGTTCTTATTGCATATTGATGAATTTTCTCCTACACCAATAACACTATAGAATATGAATCACTTATCTTAGGTCTATTTTCCACCTAGTCCCTCCAAATTGGATATATTCAAGTCTTTATTGATTCTCAACTTGTGGTTAATCAAGTCAATGATGTCTATCAGATAAGAGAAAAATATCTTATCCCATAATGAAATATGGTATAATGTTTATCATCATAGTTTGACTACTTTTCTATATAAAATATAACAAAAAAATATAATTGACATGCGAAAAAAAGGCAAGTGACACATATTTTATTCATATCAACATCAATGATGATAAAACTATTTTCACAATTAGACAATTACAATCACCATCAATATCCAATACAGATTTGATCACACTATTTATTTTAGCCACTACATGCAGTTTTATAACTCTAGAATGGTTCTATGATATCTATAAATTTTTAAACAAATATATTACACCAGACGCTTTTTCAAGAAATGACTAATACAAGTTACACAAACAAGCACTTTGCTATGTAATCATTGGCTGAGACCTTTTTAAATTATCCTTTGATAGATAATTACTTTGATGTTTAACTTCAACAGAAGCCAAAATTACTCTTACACAAATACGTGATAGTGAGTGTGGTGGTCACCTCAGTGGAAAGGCCATGTCACACAAAGTGCTTTGATAAGGGCACTACTAGCCTACCATGGAAGATTAATGTTCACAATACACAAATATATGTGATAAATGTCAATGACATAGTAACCTACAACATACACCATCACAATAATTGTAACATATTTCCTCTCCATAGCCATTTATGTTATGGGGATTTGATATTATTGTACAAATTAACCTCAAATATACCAATTGGCATAAGTTCATCATCATAGCTATAGAATATTTTTCGAAGTGGGTGGAATCCATTATACTCTAATCTACCATAGGGGAGGGCATTTGTATATTCCTCATGATTCATACTATTTCATGTTGTGGCCTACCCATAGCCACCATTTATAATAATAGAACATCATTTAAGTACAAAAATATCAATAAAATTTTGATAAAATTTAAGATTAAACACACATTCTCCACTCTATATTACCCATAAGGAAATGCTCAAGTAGAAGTTACCAATAAAACCATTAATAGCATTTTGATCAAAATAGTGATCAAATTCAAAGATGATTAGCACAATCAACTAGTTTTTGAATTATGGGATTATCACACAAGTATTCATAAACCCAAAAGATCCACTCCTTATTCACTAATCTATGGCATAGAATTAGTTTTACCATTGGAATCAAAAATCCCATCTCTCTAGGTATCCCTTAAAGGCATCCTCACTGATGACCAATATCATGAAAAAAGTCTACACCAACTCAAATGGTTAGACCATACATGTATTCAAGTAGATGAACATCTCAAAATCTACCAATAATATATAAAATGGTATTAAAACAAATGAGTTCACACCAGAGAATTAGAAGTTAATGATCTCATTGTCAAAGAATATCTTTACAATGTCAATGCCAAAGAAGAAACCAAAGGAAAATTCAAACTAGAATAGCTAGTTCTATACATTATTACCAAAAATATTATCCCTAAAGTGTATCATCTAGCCTCATTTGAAGGAAAGAAACTCAAAAAAATCCAATGAATATTATACATCTATGCATATTCCATGTCTAGAATTTCATTTCACACATTCTTTGTACATATTACCCTTTCAACTTATTTATACATAACTCTTCAAAAAATTACTTGTGCATATTATTTTTATGATTGATTATACATATATTATATTATATATAAAAAATCCAAAAACATTCAAATATGTCAAATACAAAAAACAATATAACATTTAAAAAACACAAAAACATTTCAATTGTATGTATTATCTATGATTTACATTTATACTACCATGCTAGACTTAAATTTGCTATTCAAATGATATTGTTTGTAATTTTGTCTACATTACCATATTTCACTTGATCTTCTTTGAGTGTGTGTAGTGACATCGAGATCCATGATTGCTTCACTCTACCCATTGAGGGGGCATCCTACTACATTCAAGACATACATCAATATATTTACACCTTGGGGGCATCTTCTACATGACTAGACCACCTAGGTTATGTCATTCATAAACCATTCATGATATTTATCATGTTGATATACATTAATTATTATATTATATAGATTACTCTATCGACATTCACTAGTATATATCACTTGTGTATTTCTTAACATATACCTAGTCTTGTACTCCACATCATGCATACTTTCACTTCTTGATTTGATTAGTTATATGTGATAGTAATTATAGTATATTATATCCTTTTCCTTTCTTGCTTTGAATAACTAGACATGATTGCATTTCTTAGTTCTTTTTTTATCTCTTGTATGTGCCTTGGGACATTTGCCAATGTCCTTTGCTTGTATTCTTCTATGTGATTGTGACCCTCGTGCTAACCTTTTTTATTTCCAATTATATGTGTATGTGGTATTTAAATGTGCCTTTTATGTTTTATATTTATTTTGAGTGACATGTGCCTTTATCCCTTGTTTGTTTGGAACCTTATTCACTTTCATATGCTTTTTACTTCTTGCCTTGAGTGCTTGTTGCTTGTTTTATTCTCACTATTTGCAATGCCATGATACACATCATCCATTATCTTGATTTCTCAGATGCCATGATGGACACAATTCTTAATCCCTCCTTAAAAACTAGCAACTAACACTTGCAATTCTAGTTCAGTATATTGCACATGTTATTACATTGTTATATCTATCTAGGCATACCCTTGTTGATATAACAATCTCTAATACAAAATATGTTATATCTTGAGACATCATTTTTATTATCATTGCTATATCATGTATTTCATAACATAACACACTTTCAAGGATCTTTCTTCTGAGGGAAGTCATTATAAGGTCTTCATTCCTAACCTCAGAAGAGGGGGTAACAAACATGGGTTTTATCACAAAGACAAGAGCTTCTATTGATCTAAAAATCAGTTTTTAGAACACTCAAAACAATAATTAGAGGTTAAACTAGGTAGAATAGAACAAAAAATAGTGATTATTATAAATCAATCATCAATTTTACCAAAGGAAAATAGCACTAAACATGGATAAAAATGTTGAAAATCAGGGTGTCTTATTTTTGATGCTCCTATCTAAACAATAGAAAACCTACATTTTCTAGAAATAGGTAATAAGGTTAGCTCAACTATAGTTTTGTCAAATATAGATCAGTCCAGATTCAACAATTTTAGTATATTTTTTCTTAGATAATCTAGATATAGGGGCTATTATGTATCATGTGATGGCTCTTACTTCTAGTTTTATATTGGGTAGTTGGTATAACATATAAATCAGAATCCATGTTACAAACACTATTGATTAGGGGCAATGTGTAGGTTACATTTGAATTATTTTCTTTATGAATTTAGTATATTACCTAGGCATTCTAAATAGTTGCATGCCTTATTCCATTTACAGCTATTTGGCATTATTTCATAGTGGCTTTCATACAAGCCTAACCTCCACATTTTTTAGTGGATTCCACATAAGCCTATTGCCCAATTTTGGAGTGGCTTTCATACAAGCCTAATCTTCTCCTTATAAAGTTAGCCAAGATTGGCCTAGTTTCTAGTACACATTCAAGTATACATGCCACATTGTTAGATTAAAGAGCATTCATGGGCTTCAAAATCCATATCATATGACACACATTCATACTGGTATTAGTTTATATCTCCACTTCATGGGACAATGATGGATCCAAAGGACTAGATACCCTTTGTATTCTTGATCCACCTACTTAAAGGGATTCGATGCATAGTCAAAACATAAATTAGCATATGCATGATCACATAGCTTCACTTAGTGGGTGATAATGAAGCTAAAGGGCCAACCTTTGCATTTTTTAGCCACTCTCGAGGAATTAAGAAATCAATTTTGTTTATGATATTACTCTTAGTACAACATATATCTAGTATATCCAACATTGTCCAACATCACTCAACATCATAATAAGTTTTTTATTGGTCCACATACTTGATGAGGTTTATTCATGCCTTTTTATTCCTCTCTCTTTTACCCAACCCTTATAAATTCTTATTTTAGATATAGTATATCTAGTAAAAACTAATCTACTCTTTGTTTTCTCTTGTAGATTTACACTTCAAAATGTGCTCTCTCTATGCACACTCAACATCACATAGATTCATGGGCTTCACCCCTACATGTAAGTTTAGGTACTCTTTCTATTTTCCTTTATCTTAGTATTTTATTTTGTTGCATCATTAAAATAAAGTGGGGGGGGGGGGGGGGGTGGGGAATATAGTCATATAAAATGTCAAAATTAGTATCTTAAGCATGGAATATAATACCCAACCTATAGGGACCTCTTGCATACTCTCATAGCCTTTTTATTCACCTTTTTAATAATTATTAGTCATCCATATACTTTTAAAACCTCATTATAGCTTAACTAGGCTCCATTTTCCATGCTTATTCCATCCCCCTAGGTCCAGAACCTATAGGATAGGAGCATTGGAGTTAGAATATAGTGTTATAACCTAGGGTGTCCCATTTTTAGTACTCTTATCCAATCACAGTTACATCCCAATTAACCATTTTATCCTAATTCCTCTTTTTTATTATGTTGGCCTATATTGAATGCATCTAACCCCTGACCAATAGATCTCTATAAAATCCCATTCAGAGTTCATTTAGAAGGGCTTGAAAAATATTTCAAAAGTAAGTAAGAATACAAACAAAACTAGTAAGAAAAACTTCCCTATTATCTACATAAAACCATCTAATACATCTACCAGCATATTTAAACCCTCACACAAGTCCTTAACCACCTCAAGCACACCTAATTTAGCATATTTGCACCTTCATTACACTATTGCACAAAACACATCAAGTGAGAGAATTACACATGGCTTGATCCTTGTTTGAAGTATTGGTATGTAGGTAGTATGCCCACATATGGGGCATGGATACACATTTAGTACATCTTACACACACTAACCCCCCTCTTTCTCAACGTTTTCATTCAAGTTCAACCATAAGGAAGATCTATGGTTGGATATTAAATTAGTTATACAAGGAGTTTCATTGATAGTCAAGATTTGAAGTTTTATAGGTAGACTAATATACTGACAATAGATAAAACCCAAAAAGTTAAAATCTTTGTGACTAGTTTGGATAATAATGATAGAACCTAGTCTATAGCATTAGACCCTAAAGTTTCATGTTTTTAGTGTTCATGTCCTTTTGTAAATCAAAAGCTATATCCTAATTTGTGATAATGTCTTAGTCCTGCATAACTAGTACCAACTTTTGTCTTAATCATCTAAATCTTATTTAAGCTAAGTTATATTTCTCTTATTTCATTACTATTTTTATAAAGGTATGAGGGTCAAATAAATTATACAAACTACTACTCTATGTATTGCAATATTATTTACTAATTTAATCAACTCAGACCCTTAACTAAATTAAGAATAAGACTCCAATATTCCTAAAACTATTAAATCAATAAGAAATATAGAAATGTGAAAGGTCTATAACTAAGAGGAACATATAAGGTATGAGTTTTCCAAGTGTACAATACTAAGGCACTATAAAATCATAAAATGTTATCTATAATTTCATATATTTAATCATACATATGTTCATGAATAATGTAATTTATAGAGATTACTATCATATTTTACTCTTATATGAAATTGTGATTTATTTCATTGTTCTATCATTCTAGGTTTCTCTATCCAAGTATCCATCTCATTAATTTTTAACATTCCTATCACACCACACCATCATTAGAAAATATTCATTGAAAACCCATCATAGCATGCTAATATGTATTTATGTGTGAAGTGAGATATAGGGTTAAAATGTAGACATAATTATAGAATAGTTTAAAACTTTATTTGGTTAGAAACTATGTATTTTCCATAGAATCATAGACTGAATTATACAAAACCTTCATGATTAATAAATTATTAAACATATTTTTAAAAAACATAGAATACATTGGACACCAAAAACATATAAAAAGATGTTTGTAAAAACCACTATTATATATTTATATTATTTTATATCTTTTATAATTGCTTTCCATTATAAATAATCACTATTTTTATAAATTTACATTACATTGTCACTTTAATTTCCATCTTATGTTTCAAGATTGAATGAGTCTTTTCATATTATACAAACCTATTGAATGCATGCATGGGTTAAATACATAAAAAATGAAATAAATTATTTATATTGAAATACATTACACACTTGTCATGCATATACACTATGTGATTTTATAATTCTATTCTATATTCAAAAATATGAGTCAGCCTATTTGTCTTACCTAACACTTCTATTAGAAGTTTTCAAAAGGTGTGGTATAAATGCAAATAAAAGCTTAGTCATTATTCATCTATCAAAAACCACACAATCACATATTCAGTCTCATTCAATAAATTACACATATGATTTATACCTAATTATTATTCCCTATTTGTATGCTAGTCATATGATTAGTCATATTATAGGTTTGACACATTCAAATAAAAACTCATGAGAAATACTTGTCAAGTTACAAGATAGATCATTAAATTCCATTGAACATTACATATTTCACTCTTGTGAACACATAATACTACACCTAGGGTATAAATATATATGCCAAAGGTCTTCCTTAGAGTATTGGCTATGTAATAAACACTCATTGACAAATATGTCCTTGAGTTCTGCTTGAAATGTGGCATAACCTAAGGTGATGAAATAGGATTTTATATATGCATAGTCATGTGTGTGTGTGTGTGTGTGTGTGTGTGTGTGTGTGTGTGTGTGTGTGTGTGTGTGTGTGTGTGTGTGTGTGTGTGTGTGTGTGTGTGTGTGTGTGTGTGTGTGTGTGTGTGTGTGTGTGTGTGTGTGTGACTATGCATATATAAAAGCCTATTTCATCACCTTAGGTTATGCCACATTTCAAATAGAACTCAAGGACCTATTTGTCAATGAGTGTTTATTACATAGCCAATACTCTAAGGAGGACCTTTGACATATATATTTATACCCTAGGTGTAGTATTATGTGTTCATAAGAGTGAAATATGTTATGTTCAATGGAATTTTATCACTTTTCTAAAAATGAATTAGTGGGCTGAAAAGTCAAGCAGAACTCAAGGACCTATTTGTCAATGAGTGTTTATTACATAGCCAATACTCTAAGGAGGACCTTTGACATATATATTTATACCCTAGGTGTAGTATTATGTGTTCACAAGAGTGAAATATGTTATGTTCAATGGAATTATATATATATATATATATATATATATATATATATATATATATATATATATGACTATGCATATATAAAAGCCTATTTCATCACCTTAGGTTATGCCACATTTCAAGCAGAACTCAAGGACCTATTTGTCAATGAGTTTTTATTACATATCCAATACTCTAAGGAGGACCTTTGACATATATATTTATACCATAGGTGTAGTATTATGTGTTCACAAGAGTGAAATATGTTATGTTCAATGGAATTTAATCACATTTTTGAAAATGGATTAGTCGGCTGAAAAGTCAAGCAAAAATCAAGGACCTATTTGTCAATGAGTGTTTATTACATATCCAATACTCTAAGGAGGACCTTGGACATATGTATTTATACCCTAGGTGTAGTATTATGTGTTCACAAGAGTGAAATATGTTATATTCAATGGAATTTAATGAACATTAAATTCCATTGAACATAAAATATTTCAATCTTGTGAACACATAATACTACACCTAGGGTATAAATATGTATGTCAAAGGTCCTCCTTAGAGTATTGGCTATGTAATAAAAACTCATTGACAAATAGGTCCTTGAGTTCTGCTTGACTTTTCAGCCCACTAATCCATTTTCAGAAATGTGGCATAACCTAACGTGATGAAATAGGCTTTTATATATGCATAGTCATATATATATATATATATATATATATATATATATATATATATATATATATATATATATATATATAATTTGTAATATATATAATGTGATAAAAACCCCTAATAGTTCTAGTTAGTTTATTTTTAGTACAGTAAATATTTTGTATAGTATAGAAGTATAGAGACATAAATAAATGCATCAAAACCAGTGATAACAGGTTGGTGAAAATTTCTAGGCCTTTAGAAATAATATATCAAGAATATGACAAAAAAAAATAGTTTATAAGTTTAGATCCCCTACGCATGAAAACTATTTAAGCATTATATCTCATTTTTGTTACAATTATAATAATATCAATTGACATTGTACTTTTTATATTTAGTATTTTTATAAATTTAGCATATTATGTTATTTGATTTAATTTAATTGGCCTGATTTAGAATAGTTTTATTCATCTATTTTATTAGATTGTTCTTCCCCTTAATCCTCATCCAAAACATAAAAGAGGGTTAAATAGTATGTAGGCAATGCTCAACACAGGGGGTGTTGAGATAAAGCATAAAGTCAACAACTTACCTCTTTTCACTCCATGATTCCATTTATCTTTTTATATTAATCTAAGGTCTTTAGGTTGGAATTTTTTTACAAATGATTCCTAAGATAGATTAGAAGCTCTTGCTATTCCATAGAATAAATAGGTGAAGGAAGAAAAAACCTATAAATATTAGTTCTATGTTATCTACCAAACTCTATTCTTCCATAGGGACAACAACATCACCCATTTCTATCTAGTCACAATTTTATTGTCCTAGAACCATGTCAACTCCTAGTTTTAGTCCACACACATTCAACATAGTTTGTTAGTTATCCTAAGATCAAGAAACACTTTAAATTTTAGTTTTCTAGCTAAGTTTATATTTATATTTTTGAACTTTCCATATTTATTATATTTCTAAATTCATTAATATTCAAATTAATTTATAGCATTTATTTCATATTCATGTTTAATCATAAAATATAGATTAAGAAATATTGGGTTAAAGCGGATAGAGATATCCTAGGTCAAATGGGTGATAAATTATATCTATAGTATGTTAATTAATTACAAACTCAAATATACAATATTATTAATTTAAATACAGAGATATTGTAAAAAGAGTAAGTACAATGAATGATTGATATTGAAATAAATGGAAAATAAAATTACTTAGATAAATTATAGTGTGCATGTATATATAATGTGGAACAAGGTAGAAATATATCAGATTTAGATTCTAGATGAGTGATTAGATTCTATAAATTTAACCTTTATGACCTTAGACAATTATGTCAACTTGTGGAATTTACATCGATTCTTCTATATAACTTGGATTTAGGTGTCTAGTATGAAATACCTATTGGATCTTCATGTGATTGCCTAAAATGTTATGAGTTTTACATCACCTTTATTTTGACACATTTAGTTTTGGATCATAAACTATCACTCTTGTTCAATCATCAATACCCTATCTCTTCATCTTTATAGTAACCTTGGGAAAAATAGGTTAATGGGATCATGGTGTCAAACTAACCCCAAAGACCTTTATATTAGTGGGTTTTACTCAAATATTCAATACTCTAAATAGGGATTCATACTAAAGTAGTTATTTCCTAATGAGTTGGATTGTGAATGCACAAGGGTGAAATATGTGAAAATTAAGTATAACATTGACCTAGCTTTTAAATTTTAAAATAGGAATCATGGCATTCTCCTTTAGTACTTTTGACCTTAATATGTGTTTTCCCTATGATTGATATAGAAATAGGAGAAAATATGGAATCTTTACTCACTCAAATGTTTTTGGTAGTTTGCCTTATGCCATGTACGAAGTTGCTAAGTGAGGAATGAATGAGGGTTGATCTTATATATATATATATATATATATATATATATATATATATATATATATATATATATATATATATATATATCCCTTTTGGAAATATATTGAGTAAATAATGTAGGATGACCATAGGTATACATTTAATTTTTAAATTTTACAACTTTATGTCACTTAACACTTACATTAGACTAAGACACCTATGTCAACATAGGCATCTAATTGGGATGCAAGTGTTTGTGAAGATAGAAAATAGGTGTAGGTCCCAAAATTGTAGATATAGATGATAAATATGTTTATATCATTCTGATAATGATAGAAGGCTTGGGTCATTAAAATAACATTGGTCATACTAAGATATAATAAATGAGCATAGAGAGATAAAAGTTGCTAACCTTTTAGTAGTGGGAAAAGGTTTATAACTAAGAGGAACAACCAAGGTCTATATATACCAATTGTACAAGACTTAAGTGGTTTATAATTAAGAAATAGTGTCTACATTATCCCCGTTTAATAGGTAATGAAATTTATAGGTTAAATGAAAATAAGTGTGTACTTGTGTGTATAACACACCTTGCCTTTGCATGAACCCAAATTGAATTATTTTTTGGTGAATGAGTCACAAAAAATATCACCTTAAAATGTATAATAAATGCATATAAGCTGAAATAAAAATCATTAAAATGATTTAAATTAAAAGTGCAAGTTTTATGAGGATCCTTGTGTATCAATGCATCTGCCTTACCTTTTTGAAACTTAATTTGAAAAGAATTATAATTATGATCCATTAGATATCAAATTATGAAAAATATAAATATGGACAGTTCATAAGTATATAAATATTGATGGACAAAACACTCCCCCAAACTTGGAAAAAAGGTGAGTTGACACCCGACACTTGAGATTATCTCAATCATTAAATCCAATCATACTTATAACCTAGTAAGCATGAGTGAAAAACATAAAATAACACTATAAATATGGAAAATATGGATAATTTTATCAATTAAAAATTTTAAACTTTAAAATATTGAGTGATTAGATTATCTAAGCCATCCCAAAAAATGAAACAACTACTATAGTATATTAGCTCAATAACAGTTTGTAACAAACTAACCTAGTGAAATAAAGTCCTAAAAATGTTTGAAATCTAAAAAATGATTTTATTTTTCCATTTAGGTTCTCTTTAAATATAATATGCACCTTATAGTGGTCACAAGTGCATGATTTTATCTAAATGTTAATTTTACGTGTCTATAGTATTACATTTTTGTATATTATCTTGCTTATGGAACATTTGAATATGTTCATTACCTATTCACCCATGTTATATTGTATGTTTATTATATATTTGAATGTCATTCCATGTTGATTGGATATTTAAATACGTCATTATTTTTTATTATGTGACACTTGAACATGCCCCTTGTATGAGGACTCCTTAGATTGTTCCTTTGCATTGCATTGAGTGCTCTTGTATGTGTTCTTCATTATTTCATGTGATTATATCATTACTCTCTATAAATTTCCATGATCTATATCATACATATTATTACTTGTTGTGATCACTTACTATGAGCCTAATTGATATATCTACTTTGACATGTTATCCCTATATGTTACATGATTCATACACATATTATACAACTACCTTATCCTTTGATGTAAGGTATATTACATAATCTACCCTCACCTTAAAATATGGGGTATATTAGTGGGTGAATGTCATAGAATAATGACCTCCACATTTTTCATAGTTTTGATATTTCATTGGGGGCATGCCAAAAAGACATGACCTCCACACTTACACACTTTCTTGGCATTTACAGATTTTAATGGGATAATGTCATAAAAACATGACCTTCACACTTTTACACTTACTAATTATCTTCATATTTTTGTGGTATCATTTCATAAATTCATGAATTCAACACTTTCATAATCTCCAATTTAGTTCCATGATTTAGATATATACTTGGGTCAAAATCATGTACATTACATCAAATTTCCATATATTTGAAACAAAGTTTTATAGATTTATGACACATATAATCCAACTCAAACATATAATATGTGAATATTCCATGATTTTATACTAAATTTTTGAAAATTTACCAATCATACTACTCATCAAGATTCACTAATTTTTATCAAAATGTACTATAATCTAGCCTTTATATTATAGCAGATGGTTCCTTTTATAGGTTAAAGTGATTAAATAATGAAACCTCACTATATTTATATATTGGATTTATTTAAACATCCAGTATCACTATATTTATATTATTATTTGACTAAATCACTCACCATCAATAGATTATATATATTCACAATTGAGTTGTGTGTTTGAAATATAATGATCTCAATGGTTGTATCACAACTCATCCTTGGACTAGATTTGGGGCATGATACCTTCCAATATCCTTATTTAAAATATCCAAGGTTCATGTATAAACATTTTTGGTCTCCAATTCTTCATACGTAATCATCTTTACCAATTCAAAGCATCAAGAGGTAATATGGCTACATTGACACACATGTGTACTCCTTCCTTACTCTCTTTCTTTTCAAGCATTTAAATTATTTAAAATTTAAAATTATATGCATTGATTTATAATGTAACATTATCTTGGTTATATATCATAAAAAATAAAATAACTAAAATTGGGATAAATCAAAGGTAAAGTGTGTTGTGAACCCTCAGGTAAACATTTCTTTCCTTTGACCTAGTAATTTCATCCTTGTGCATTACCAGATTAGGAGGGGGGAGGGAGGGGGAAGGGGGAAGGCATGTAAATTGGGAATGTAAATAATAAAACTAATTATTTATATCATATTATTCTTTTTTATTTGATAAATATAAAAAATGGCTCTACCCTTTAGTTCTAGACCTTCCTACTATCAAAAGGCTCATATTTGCCATCATATTATGCCTAAATATTTATCTCTTTATTTGATCCATATCATTAAAATGACATATGTATCCTATAATACATAAAAATATTAAAAATTGATAGATATAATTCACTAAAAATTTCAAATCCATACATGTATTCTAGCCTTCTAGACACTACTAACTATAGAAGGACATTATTGCTGACAATAGTGTCCAGATCTTTATCTAGTCTCTAATATCCATAATTCATCATAATTAAAAATATTAAAAACCTATGTTTCATCATATTTTGATTATTGAACCCTACCATGAGATATTTCTAAAAGGTGTGGTATAAATACAAGTCTATGCCATCTCATTCCTCATCTATATAATGCCAAGCAAACACCTACAAAAGCTAAATCAATTAACTACACAAGAACTCTAGTGTACCCTATTTTTCTCTATTTTCATATAAAGCATATTATTAATGACATTACATGTATGAATCATTAAAATAATATCACATGAGTTATATTTGTCAAATTATAAGTTGGATCCCTACATGCAATTTTATATAGTATATTGTACCCTTGTGCACACATTTCCACACACATAAGGGAGAAATACATAATTATGTGTCCCTCATTAAAGTATTGTATATTTAATAAATTATCATTTAAATATGGGTCTTTGGTGTACCTTGATACCATGAACCCACTAACCTATTTTTTAGCAAACTCATTCTAAAGGTGAAAAGCTAGATTGTGATCAATCATCAAAGAGAGACATCTTATATCCTAGAAGTGAATAAATTAGTAGAAAGGGAATTAAAAACCCATAATAAATTTTTTTTTCACATCCATATCTATTAATTATTTCTTATTGGACATTATGTCATATTTGGATGTTAGCATTGACTGCATTGTTTAGATATGATGTCCGTGTGACTAATGGCCACATAAGTGAAATTTTCATATTCTAATTATTAATTTAGAACACTAATCCTAATTCATTATAGTTGTTTCCAATCCAAATATTTCTTCACATAGTGTAATATCTCATATTTTCACCCCTTGAGGAGGTTGTTTAGGACTTTTCACTTAGGTGATACAATGGAGACACCTGTAGGCTATGGGTAGCCTAATGGTTGAGGTGAATCTATATATTAGGGTTAGTTATCTTGATGATTCACCTAATAATTAAATACTATGCTACTAATATTATAGGAAACATGGATAGAAAGGGACTAAAATTGGAAAGAGAACATAGAGGTGATGAACCAAAATATAAGCTCTTCTACTTGCCTATAATTGTACTATGAAATAACAAGATTACAACCTAACTTATACAACTTAAAATCACCCTTTCATACATTATTGATTCATAAAAAGGTTATGTTAATTACAAGATCCAAGGTAAAGGATCAAAAGGTCTAATAACATACACTAATGACATTTCCACACTCTGGATTCAT
The DNA here is from genome assembly GCA_037957365.1 of Torreya grandis. Lineage (NCBI taxonomy): Eukaryota > Viridiplantae > Streptophyta > Pinopsida > Cupressales > Taxaceae > Torreya > Torreya grandis. Next base: position 168,641 of record JARHVA010006385.1, on the reverse strand, counting down.
CATAAACACTTGACACACATCATATGACTTGTATATAGATGACTGACTCACATAAAGGCATGAATTAAGAGTATGAATGAAAGCAATTAAAAAAAAATATATATTTAAATTAATCAACAATATCTAAAACACGAGATGCAATATGAGGTAAATAGAAATCAACATGAATTTATCTTAAAGGAAAATAAATAAGTAACAAGTTTGGTAGGGATTTACCATACACACTTCAAGTATGTTTACAATGATATCTTTACCTACTTAAATAGGAAAAATATATGGATCTTAGGTCTTTATTTTGCCATTATCACCAAAAAGTTTGTTACAGATTGAATCATGACTAGAGAAAGTAGTTTATGTGAGAATATCTCCTCAAGATTGTCATGGCCATGACTTCATAATTTATTATCATAACTCCTCATCCTACAAATTTTTATTTTATTTTTTTATTTTGGAATAATTTATCCCCATGATGAATTTAGCCAAATTCCATTACCCTCTCATCACTTTCTAATTGGAATCAAGTTGTTCCATGATTCACACATCGATCCATCCTTATTATGGGAATCATTTTAGTTACATAGTATAATCTAAAATTTTGATGGTTTTGATGGCCAGATGTGTTGTAAAATTTAAGACAAAAAGTGCTAGGATAGATGCTAAGAAACTGCTAGGTAGTAGGTTCCATCCATGTGTCTTCTTCTCACTCACTCATTACTCGACTGCAACTTCAAATAAAATGATGACTGCTCTAGGCTCTATAGTTTCTATGCCTCAATTTTTGGTGCTTAATTATCTATAAATGGATTTGAATTATGAATTAAGGGGATCACATAAGTCAAACATGGTGGATTCTCATTCACCTTGATCTTGAAGAACTCAAACTGCATGGAGGGCTTCAAGATGTTGGGTCATTAGGATTTTACCACGTGGTGTCATCCCACTAACTCACTTACTTGAGGGATTTTTCACTTGGCATGAATGATTCTAAGGATTTGGGTCATCAAGATTGTGATATGTGGAAGGATATTTCTAACCTAGAGACTCATATCTCTACTAACATGGATTTTTCTTGGGTAACTTTTGAAGAATTGACTAAGTATTAAAGACATTTTTGAATAGTCATGGGGATAAATAATGATGACATATGGCTCTGGTGGATTATGAATATGAATAAATTATTGATTTTTAAATCACTTTACCTTTAGAATTTTTTTCTTAAACTTTTCCCTTGGCATGGATTCTAATTCTCCACATGGCAGTCACATGGCCTTTATTTGTTTTCCTAGGCACTCAAGATTTTGACTTCACCTTATAAATATATTATCTTGGGAAGTCACCACATGTATTCTTATCACTCACCTAGGGCCTTTATTGATTTGAACTTATCAAATTGATCTAGGACACTAGGTCACTAGGATTTTTCCATGTGGCATCATCCTGCTAACCCACTTACTTTAGCACTTCGTTGACATCATTTTTACCTAGGTAATTTTTGATGAAAAGACTAAGTCTTAAATAATTTTTTGAATAGGTTATTGGATACAAAATGATGATGCATGGCATTAGTAAATGTTTAATAAATGAATAAGTATCAAAAATATTTTTTGTTCATTTTTTATGCTTGGATTTTGACCTTTAGTATTTCTACTTTGCACTTTATGTTTGGCATTTACATTTGAAACACAAGATACATAACATCTCCTCATAATGAAAAACATAAAAAAACTTTAAAAAATATTTTTTTGGTATATCTATTCTTAACTTCTATCTTGAACTTATCATAACATCCTTTGAACACGTTCTCTGAAGATTTAGACATATAAGCTCTTTGTAGTTTTTTTTTCAAAACAATTATTCTTAAAAAGGATCAAAATAACTAAACACATTTTTTTATAAGATTAAAATACTTGGAAAAACCTTTAAATCCATTGAAAAATTTATCATTTCATAATTTATGAGTTTCTCTTTGAAAAAACCCTAAACACTTTCTCCAAAGACTTAAGTTGCAAAGGCCAACTATGACATATATACTAAGTCTCTTTTTTATCTTTCATATTTGTGCTTGGAACAAAATTATGACTCTTATATAAAAAAATTTATCCCAAGATTTAACTATTTTATAATATTATTGGTCTAAATAATTAGCTAATTTTCCTAAACTCAAGATGGAATTAAAGAACCTTCATGCCTGCAACCAAGATTTGAAATAAAAGTTGCACTTCTATGGTGACCAAAAAATGGTCAACATTCTTGGTTACCTCTATGGTATGTTTTCATACTAATAATTAATATATTATCCTTAAATCAATACATTAGGAATGGATTCATAGAAGCATATAACCTTTTCACATCTAAAAACATAACCCTACAACTTCTCCTCAGCCTGAATCATGGATAATTAAATTGAACAAAGCCTCTCAACAAAGCCCAAAATAAAATAAAAAAACATGTTAAAGCCTATGAAATAAAATAAAAATAATAAAACCTTATATAACACACATGACACACACACATGTGCCCAAAGACACTTGGAGGAAGGAGGACACAAAAAAACAAAAAAAAATATGCCAAAGAACTTAGAGAAAGCAAAGATCTATTGTATTATGTAAAAGGCCTTAAAACATGTTTGAGGTGTTAAGAAAACTCTTTGGGATTAATCTAGGTTCAAATAATGTTCTTATATAATCCTTATTGATCCAAGAGAACTAACCCTTAGCTGACTAGTGTAGGTCATTCATGTCTCTTTTGGGTGATTCATTAAGACTTTCTTGAAGCTCATCTTCTACTGCACATTGCTCAAATTCTATCATGTCTTATTGACACTCTATAATATAATTATTAAGATCCATGAGGTTTTTCAAAACTTTAAGTCTTTTTAAATTATAATGAATTAGTTATTTAGAGCCATAAAACTCTACCTCTTATTTGTTAAATACAATAAAAAACTGATTAGGATAAATTTGGTGTTCATATTGATCATTCAATTAACCAACATCTAATTTTACCTAATAATGCTATTTTAGGACTATTTCCTACTTTATATGGGATTCATGACCTTATAAATTCTTATTAGGACTATCAGTGACTTTAGAAACATGTACATCTTTCTTTTAAAGAGATATAAACCCACTAACCTCTTAAAATTCTTATATTATGGCATCGTACTATTGCGACATGTCATCAAAATCTCATTGAGGCCTAATTTTTTGAATTTTCCCCTTTGGATGCCACAAAAATATCCTCATCATGTCTATCATGCTTCATAAAGTTTGAAACATCATCATCTTCCTCATGTAATAGATAATTTCCTAAGACAACCCCTTGAAAGAATTATTAGATCCTAATTAAATCAGTTCATCACCTTCTTCATGAATAATGTATGTACCCATGTTTGTCTCCACTATGAGTTTTTATGGATCAACCTAATAATTATCAGTCGCCCACTCATCAAGAGAGAGGTTTGATATGCCTTAAAGAGACATAACTAGTTCTTGATCAGTAGGATGGTGCTCTTCATTAATGATAGTGCAATTCACATTTGAGATATTTTACATGTAGGGTTCAATATGAAACCTAGAAATAGGTTCAAAATTGATTTTAAATATAGTACCATATCTAGTTTTAAAATCCATATAAAACCAATTAGATGATAAATACCCTCCAATTTTGGTAGTGAAGTCTCTCGACAAGCATAGGTAAAATTAGGGTCATAAATTCACTATAATAACTTCTTAAGTAGTAGAAATTATGGGATAGACCTAGAGATTTAGAATCAAACCTTTAATCACACCCATATTATTGATATTTGAGTCATCTACTTTAAAAACACACTTGGTATTAGGCTCATATTTTAGGCCCAACTTATCATCTATCTAATTTTGCATTATAAAGTTTATTTCCACACTATCTATCATGTAAATAAAATATATAGTAATCATAGAAATATATAAGTGAGGAGGATTTTTAGATTTGGTTTGTTGTCTCTCATTAGGTTTGGTTATATTCATGAAGGCTACAACTTTTAACCTTATATATTTTTCAAAAATCTAATCTTAGACAACTCTTTTTGAAGCATGTCCCTTTATCCAAGGATGGATAATGTATCCCACATTGGAATACTAACATGAGCCTTCTTCATTTGGTCTGTAATGTTGATAGGAGAGCTACCAATCTTTGGCTTTCCCTTTGGAGCTAAAATATTATTTTGGGATTTTATGTTTTGATGTATGAACTCCTTACATTAAGAATCTTCTAAATATTTTATGATTTATAAGCTACATTAGGTTCCTTTACCCATTTAGACATAAAAAGAGTCATTATTTTATTATTGTTTACCTCTCAAGCCTCTTCAACTACTAATCTCTTATATCTAGTGTTAGTTGTTATGAAAGTATCAACCTTACAAATGCTTCACAACTGATTGACTACACACCAATCTTCCTCTTCTTGTTTACCAATGTAGCATCTGACTGAACTTGTTCTTCATTAGATCTTCCTTGATTATAAATGTCAAATTATGTCATAGAGGGAGTGAATCCATTTTTCACTAAAAAGGCCTAATTAAACAACTCATTTCAATTTCTAGGCTAATCATTAGGCTGACCCCATTGGGATGACCAATTATGTTTATTTTGAATAGGTACTAGAGCTCTAGATATGGAGGTAGTCTTTGGATTAAAACTATTATATGGTCTAGAACTAGTAATAGATCATTATCCTTGAGAGTTGCCTTGAAAAGGTAGCCTATTATTCTAATAAGGTCCTTGATATGGAGGTCTATTATTATTATAATCCTAGTAATGTGCTTGATATGGCATGCAACTATGAGCCTACTACCTTTCAAGAGTAACCAATTTATTTGCTTGGACTTTGACCAGGATTTTTAACTCTTGCATTTCATTGGATTGAATAGGGATAACTTGTTCCTGACCAGTTAGTGTGGGAATAGGAGCAACAGTTTGTGTAAGGGGTATATATCAATAAATAATGGAATAGGGGGTCTATTTGACCTAGAATTTTCACTTTTTATGACTAAGAAGAAATAAAGAGATAAAAAATATGGAAAAGGGTAAAATATATATGATATAAAAACTTGGTATAAATGTGTGCAAAAACTACACAAAGTGGAGAACTCTTCTTTGTCTAGGGGAAGATGACCTGCATAAGAAATCACTCAAATCAAGCTTGTTTTCTAGACAAGGAGGAAGGGTGAATTGCCTAGTTAGGGCTAGATCTAAGAAATCATGAGCTATCTATGGAGGCTATCAATCCACACTTTGATATAAGTTAATACTAAAAGAAAAGAAAGGAAAGTTGTATATATGAAAGTAAACAAGATGAATAATTTAATAATGTAAGATAAATATATAATAAACTAACAAAAAAGATGTTAATTTATCAAATGAAGCATTTGGTTCTAGTCTATTCTAGGTTTGGTCAGGTCTTTGATGGAAAATGGGAAAAGTAGGGTCTAGTGAAGGGTTGGTTAAATGGTGAAAAAATGAGGATCTTGGATCAAAGGGATAACTATCAACATTTATAGGTAACCACTAGTGGTTAGGAAAACCCTTGAAAATTTAGGTAACCATTAATGGTTACCTAATAGGATTGGAAATGTTAGAAAGGTACACTAGAAGAGGTTTATAGATCTATTATGGTTAAGGGTATAGGTCTCTTCAAGGTCACGTAATGGTAGGATAAAAAGGCAAAGGGTCTAAAGTAATCAAAATGAGATGGGAAGGGTGTGAGGAGGAAGATCTTGATAAATATATTCAAGTATATGAAAAGAGGTAGAAATGAAAAAAATAAAATTCTTACCTAATCTTGAAGATATTTTGGTAGCATAATGGTGCTTGAAAGAAAGCTGAAAGAAATTTGCTAGAGGTTTAGGTTGGTAGTTACTAGAGAAACATGCATGACAAATCCTCAAATGCCTAGAAGACTTAATTACCTATATGAATAATTTGGATATGTATTTTTAAATACATTTCTCCTCTTGATTACTTATTTTTATAAGAAAAATGTAATGAAGTAAGAAGATAAGATTGTAGGTTACAAGGCATTGTGATGTGCTAGAGGATGAAGTAGAAGAAATTATTATATTTTGTTCTTGATTGCCTTGAGAATAGTTGATGATGTGTTGCTAGCTTAGGGACCTAACCATTGATGGTTAGGGTAATCTTTGGTGGTTACCTTAATTATTGGAAGCCAAGGTACCAAGCATAAATGGATTTGAAGAGGGTTAAAGGGTGGAAAAGGGTGTTAACTAGAAAAGGTGAGTTGAGTTGGATAATTTTAGCTAAATTAGACTCAATGTGGGTCATGAAAATTTAGATGAATGGGTTAGATAAAAATAGGAGATTTGACATTTAAGTGTAAAAGAGATGATCCAATAAGTTTGATGACTAGAATCAAGTGTGCAATTTTTTAGTGTCTACATTTTGCCCTATTTTTTATGTAGCTTATATTTGCAAGCTATAAAACAAAAATAGATCATGTGGTTAAATGTTGGTTGAAGGTAAGTTTTCCCTAAGTATGGGATGAGTTCCCCATCAAACTAAGAGATGATGAGAAAAATCTAAATCAGGTCAAGGTTTGATGAATTGTTTAGGTTTAGTCACAAAGGTGAGTGATAAGAGGGTGGTTCAAAGTTGGGCATTTTTAACACAGCATGCACACAAAATGTGACAAATATATGATATATATGTGATATATAAGATTGTATAAAGACTAATGATGCTAATATTGGTAAAAACAATAAGGTTAGCATTAAGAAGATAGGTGACCAATGGACCATGTGACCGTATTGTAATAGCTAGGTACACTTGTTAGCCTTATAAGAAAAATGGATTGGTGTCTATGGGGGTATCTAAATTTAGAATTGATCCTATGTGTGGGTATCTAAAATTGGAAGTGATCCCATGGAGGATGCCAATGTTTTAGTCATGTACTAAGTGCAAAATTTTCAAATGTTTGAATGTTCAACATGGAAAAGTGAATCGGTATGCTTAAAAAGACCATATCAAGTTCATCATAAAAATATGGGAAAGGTTTGGGTTAAAAATGGTTAATTTTTGAGGTGGAAGTGGTGTAATATTTAAAATATAATGTTAAATGGTTGATCATTGAGAAGAAAGGGATGGTTGAGTTGACTCTAATTGCACTAGGCAAATGAACATTGCCTACATAGTTTTGTGGACATAGTATCTAATAAAAAAATTAGGCCATATGTATTTCTAATTCTAATTTCATGATTGTTAAAAGAGGATGGAGGAGGAGAGTAATAATCTCCAAAAATCCTAGTGAAGGAAATTCCCCAAATAGGTCGAGGTGGTTTTCAGATGAGTTACCCCAATTTGACTTACCACATGGTCTAGGTTTGGTTAAAGGTAGTATTGGTTCTGATTGAAGAAAGTGGGTTGATAAAGGGTGGAGGGTAATACACTCCAAGAAATAAGTTATGGAGAAGGAATCTTAGAGATAGAGGCCTTGTTTAGTCAGGGGGTTTGGTTGAATGTTAGGGGAGATGGGGTTGATGCTTGTTAAGGTAGTTAATAATAGAAGGGAAAGAAAAGAAGCATGATGAATTTTCATTGGAAAATACCAAAAAATATAATCAAAGTTAGGTGGGTATTATTTAATGTTAGCCTTTTTAATACTTCTCATAAGCATAGTTTGGCTGATAAAATTGTATCTTGATCATCTTGTGTCTAGTAATATCAAAATACCTTGATTCATAAAGAACATAAGAAGGGGGATAAGTGGTAAGTGAATGGTAGATGAGTGAATAGGGAATATAACCTTATGTGGGCAAGATTTCCCCTTTTACAGGTTACTTAAGAATGAAATTTAGACAAGTCCATGTCTTATGCAAGGTGTAGACTGATCAATACAGGATGTCTATTGAAGGGAAAGATGATTACAACTTTCTTGAGATGTTTATTTTGTTTTTGAGAAAGGGTATATGTTACATTTGCTTTTTCTACTTTTGAGAAGTTTTTGAAGCTTATTGATGTGGGAATATTTGAGGAATTTCTTTTATATATATATATATATATATATATATATATATAGACACACACACACACACACACACACACACACACACACAGACATACATACATATATATATATATATATATATATATATATATATATATATATGTATGTATATATATATATATATGTATGTATATATATATATATATATATATATATATATATGTATGTATGTATATGTATATATATGTATATATATATATGTGTGTGTGTGTGTATATATACATATATATACATACATACATACATACATACATACACACACACATATATATATATGTATGTATGTATGTATGTATGTATGTATGTATGTATGTATATATATGTGTGTGTGTGTGTGTGTGTGTGTGTGTGTGTGTCTATATATATATATATGTATGTATATATATATATATATATATATATATATATATATATATATATATATATATATATAAGACTTAGCCATCCTTTGAGGGAGTGGTCTATGTTTTTGATTTGTTCAAGTTTGATAGATGTCCTTTGAGGCAGTACTCTATCTTTTAAGCAATGTTAAATAAATGGGATAGTTATCCTTTAAAGGAATAGTATACAAAATGATAGAAATATTACAACCCAAATGATATATTTTGGCATCCCAAATAGTTTGAATGCTAGTTTTAGACATGGACAAGTCTAATGAGGCTCAAAGGTATACCTTTATGAGGGAAAATTTTTAGCACAAATAGGTAGTAGAGGGTGAAAAGGAATGAATTTTAAGAGATAAAAGACCATGGTATTTCATCTCATAAAAGACAAAAAGTGCCCATGAGGACCATGCTGTGGGTAGAGTTGGGGTACCCATATTCAAGATCAAGTATAAAAGTAGAGGAAAAAAGGAGTGTGAAGGTAGAAAATATTATGAATCAAGGTATGAGTTTAAGTTAGACAAGAAGGTGAGTTTGATCCTTGTTTTAATAGCAAAAAGATGTAGATGCAAAAGATTAAGAGGCTCAAGTTCTGGTTTGTCTTTGAGGGAGGATAAATGATAAGCTCATGATCCATACTTATGGGTGATGATATAGGGTCCAAGCCAATTAAAGGCAAACTTGCCTCTTTTTATTTTCTCAATGTTAGTGACATGTTGGTTCTCTTTGAGGATGAGATATTTTATTTTGAATTCTCTCTCTCATATTTTTGTTATAGGTACAAGCAATGTTCTCTTTGTAGACACAAAGGTGGTTAAGGGTTGTGAGTTGATGTTCATCAAGGAGATCTAGTTGGGCTAAATGTTCTTGATCATGGTCACTTTTATAAATAATGTCTTGCAATGATATTCAAAGATATGGAATTTATACTTCAAGAGGTAAGACTACCTCTACTCTAAAGATAAGCGAGAAAGTGGTAGCACCTATAGAGGTTTAAATGCGGGTACAATAGGCCCATAAAGTGAAGGGGATATATAAGTTCCAATCCTAACCTAAAGAACTAATGACCTTGGTAAGTATTTTATTCAGAATTTTGTTGGAAGCCTCAGCTTGTCCATTTGCTTATAGATGGTAAGGCAAAGAAAAACTAAGTTTGATGCCAAAGGCATCATAAACACCTTAAACTTGATTTTTATTGAAAGGTTTACCATTGTCAATGATGATCTTATGGGGAACACCTAAATGATAGATGATATGATGGTTGATGAAGTTAATGATATTTTTAGCTTTGATAGAAATAAGAGAAATAGCCTATACCCACTTAGAGAAGTATTCGGTAGTGGTGATAATAGAGTGGTGACATTGTGAAGGATGAGGGTTGGTTTCTCTGATGAGGTCCAATCTTTATTATGAGAAATTCCAAAGGTCTTTGGATGTTTGAAGGCCATGTATGGGTGTGTGATGTAAATTAGCATGTTATTTGCATTTAACACAATTTTTTACATAGCCACATCAGTCTTGATTAAGGGTGGGCCAATATTATCCAAGATAAAGGATATATTTAGTGATAACTAGGCCACTAAAGTGTCTACCATAGATTCTATCATGGGTTTCTTTGATAGCATGAGAGGCCTCATGACAATGAAGACAATGATTAAGAAGACCATAAAAACCACATTTATAGAGTATTCCTCATAATATGGTATAATGGGAAGTGGTTTGGATGAAGGCTCATTGGGTCTTCCTAGAGAGATTAGGAGAAACTACACCAAGATTAAGTTATTTGAAGTTTTGTTCATACCAAGTGTTTGAAGTAGACTCTCCTACATTGAAAATGGTGGGAATGTCAGATTGGATATATGAGGGTATGAGAAGATACTAAATGGTGATAAATAATTTAGAAGTGGTAGGTTGAGTTGGGATTTGGGAAGTAAGGGAAACTATTATAGACATAAATTTGTAAGTGGATCATGGAACAAATTAGATAGAATAATGGTCAAATGATGCCAATATTACATCAACTATTTATTTATACTTTTGTAGGACATCATTTTTGCATTGGTAAGAACCATTAACTTAGTTTATGATAAGCTAGGAATCATTGAAGACATTAATTGTCTTGACTCCCAATGCTAAGGTAGTTTGGAAACATATCACTAGGGATTCATACTCAACCATGTTATTGGTACACTCATAGTCAATTTTGAAATAAATATGAATGGATTATCTATCAAGGGGAATGAGAAAAAATTTGGCACCCCCACCATGTTGGTATTTGGATCCATCTAAGAATATGGTCATTTGATAGGTGATGTCTTCATAAGATAGAGTTGAAATAGACTCATCTATAAATGTAAGAGGAAGGTGTTGATGGTTTGGTAAAGGATCTTTGACCAATTGGTTGGTAATGACTTGCCTTTTGATAGACTTCTCCTAAAGGAAATCAAGATGAAAATTAGTGAGGAGGATGAGCCACTTAGCCATACGCTAGTCTTGGTATGGCTTAGAGTGCATATACTTGAGGGGGTTAGTATTGGTGATGATGTAGGTTTTATGATTGAGGAGGTAATGATAAATTTTGGTAGCTACAAATATGAGGGAAAGGAAAAGATTCTCGGTATGGGTGTATCAAGTCTCATACTCTATAAGTGTTTAACTGATATAGTAGATAACTTGTTTCTTATTTTGTTTATCCTGATATACAAGAATTACCCTTAGGGATTGTTAGTGGTAGATATATAGAGGTAGAGGGGTTTATCCTACTTAGGAGGGGTGAGAATTGGTGTAGAAAGAAAGTATTATTTGTGATAATCAAAGGTTTACTAATAGTCTTTAGTAAAATTAAAATAATTGTCTTTATTGAGTAGATGGTGGAAAGGTTGACATCTATCGAATAATTAAGATATGAAAGAATGGATGGATTAAATTTTTCCTTTTTGGATATAGATTTTTTTAAGGTAGGTTGGAGGTGGAATCTCAAAGATGGCTCAGACTTTGGTAAGATCTACTTCAATTCCTCAGAGAGAGATGATGAAGCCATGTAGTTCTCTAGATAAGACTCCAAAAATACATTCATTGGGATTTAATCTAACATGAAAATAGATAAGGTGTTCAAAGATGATTGAAATAATAGCTAGGTGGTCCTTATGATGTTTATATTTTCCAAGGAGATCATCCACATATTCCTCAACAATTTTATGAATGAGGTCATGGAAGATGTAGGTCATGGCACACTGGTAAGTGGATCCTACATTATTCAAACCAAAGGGCATGACCCTATAGCAAAAGGTTCCCCATGGGGTGATGAAAGATAGTTTATGTTTATCCTTGGGGACAATCAAGATTTGATTGTATCTTGAGAAACCATGCATAAGAGATAACATTTCATGGCCAGTATTAAGGTCAACAAGTTGGTCAATGCTAGGCAAAGGAAAGTCATCCTTTAGACAAGCAAGGTTAAGGTAATGAAAGTAAAGGAAGAGGTGAAGTCCTCCTATGAGTTTGGTGATAGGGACAAGGTTACAAATCCTTTGAGGATAGTTTATGGGTTGGATGAAGTCTATAGATAAGAGACACTATAGCTCCTCTTTTACAAGAAGTGTGATGCGAGGATGCATCCTATAAAGCTTTTGGCACATGGGTTTAACATCAAGATAGGTGATATTATTATAGAGGGAAATAGAGGGGTCAATTCATGGCATGTCCTTATAAGACCAAGAAAATGTTATGCTATGATCATGAAGGAAGGAAAATCTTTTTATTCCTTAGAATCTAAGGATTGATCAATTTTGACTATATGGGGATTATCTTAAGTACCCAAGTTAACATTGATGGTATATTAATTAAACATGGTTTGATTCCTAGGAGGAAGATATTTGTGGATAGAATAATTTTATACACCAAGGTAGGTGAGAATGGAATCATCATCTTGTTGTTGAATGGTATGTATGGTTGGAGAATCATGTTTGATCATGTTATAATGGATGGGAGGAAGAGATTTAATTTGGCCATCCTTTTGATATATCAAGGGGAACAAATTAATAGTGTTAATTAAAAAATGTTGGGAGGAATGACCTTAAATTCCTCACACTTGGTAGGGGAATGGGTTAGTGAGGAAAAGGTTTCATTCTCAATGTTGGCGATGTGTTTTAATGAATCAATGGGTTCTTTAAGTGGTGAAAATCAAAGGTTGAAGGAATCTTGATGCTTTTAGGTTTTGATCATGGGTAGTTGATGGAGTCCTTGTTTGTAAAGGCTAGACCAAATCCTTTTTAGGCATACCTATGAAGATATAGTTTGGCAAATGTTTATTTCTCAAGGTGTGAGAAGTCTATGGTAAATGTTTTGGTGTAAGAGGTAATGGTGAAAGTGACAAGTGGGTGATTAAGTCCCCCATAGATGAAGTTAATTTAATGGTTGGGGAGTTAGAAAGGAATGATGGTGCCAATGTTAGGGGTATAAATAGGATAATGGATGAGGCTCCCATATTCTTGAGGAGTGGGGAAAGAATCTAAAACTAAGATATGGTATTCTCCTAGTGAGAGAAACTGGAATGTGGGTTTTAAGGGGTCCTCTATGGGAATTTACGATGAAGGAATGAATGATATCATTGAAGCTTCATCATGGGTAATGGTGGAAGTGTTTTTAAGTGATGGTGAAGTGGATGAGGTAATAATAAGGACATAATTTAGATGATAGGTCATATTACATGAGGTGAAGGGACTTGGGTTAGTTTTGATGGTAATGACTTGACCTGAATTCTTGAATTTGACACATTGATGTAAGGGGGAAGGGACATAACTCATGGCACAAATATAAGGGCATACATGTAAAATGTTGTATTATAACTTGCTTTTACAACATATAAGAGTTTAATAATAGTTTGAGGTCATAGATGGATGTGAAGGATGACCATACCCAAAGTAGTGACCATGGTATCCTTAAAAGAGTGAAGGACCACTACAGTTTTAGACAATGATGTTCTTAGGTAGTTGTAGTTGGTCATAATCATGTGAGGAGATAATATTGATACTAGTTCCTCCATTAACCATCACCCTTTTGATGTAGGTTTGGATGATGTATGTGGTGATAAATAAGGGAGGATCAGGATCCTTAGGATGAATAGATGGAATTTTAGAATCTTGAAATGTGATGAGGTTAGAATGGTGAAGAGCACCAACAAAGGTGGCTAGAGATTGAGGATCATGTGGTTTAACCTCAATGGATTGGAGGATCTCAATGAGTGCTTGGTGATGATGGGGTGAGGTTTTAATGAGTTCACAAAGACTCATCTTTATTAGAGTTTGGTGATGTTTTTTAAGCTCTATGCATTACAAGGATTCAGATGGGTTAGATGAAGGGACACCCAAAATGGATATCATGGGTTTTGGTGATGGAGTGGGTAAAGGTGAGAGTATGTGAGGTTTATTAGTAGATTGAGAGTTGTAAGGGTACATCCAAGGGATGGATGCTTTAGATTTATTCTTACACTTTTTTGAGCACTAGATCAGGTAACCATGTGGATAGTATGGATAAGAGGTGTTAGACTAGATGGTTTTTTTGGTTCCTCCTCATATTTAGATGAGAATGTGGGAGAGGTTATGGTTTATAAGGGTATAATGGATGGTTGAGTTGGTAATGGTCTAGGAGGTGGTTCATTTGATAATAAATAATCCTCATCCATGAAGTTATGAATAAGGGTTTGAAGATATTTACAACTTTCTATATCATATCTAGGTGTTCTATGATAGGCATAGATTAATTGGTTGTTAAACCAATATGGTCTAAGATGTGAGGGGTCAAATTTATTAGAAGGGTTAAATGGTTTGATGTGTGGTAAGTAGATAAAGGAATTTTGTAATAATCTTTGCAAGATAGTTGAATAGGACTTAGCCAAAGGTGTTGAGGGTGCCAAGGTTTTGGTTTTAGGAGGTAGAGTGGGAGTCTCTTTTAGAGGAGGTCTCACTATGGATTTAGAAGATGATTGAATAGTTTTGGTGAATGGTGTAGGTTAGGGATTTAACTTTGGGGTTAGTTTTTTAGATTATTTAGAAGTTAAGGGTACTTGTTTGGTTATAGGTGGGAGAGTAACAAGGGAAAGTTTATCCAACTATGAGGTTGGTGAGTTTGATGATTTAATAGAAGATGTAGGTGAGGAAAAGGGTGAATCCTGGTGAGATAAGAAATATGGAATAAGGAGAGTTGAGGGATGAGGTCCAAAGATATAAGATAAGGTGGAAGGCAGTGGTATGCATCTTGCTCAAGGTGGAGATTTTAGTGTTTTGATCCTTTTGTTGGGTTTAGTGGGTGTTTGTTTTAGTATTTTAGGAGGGGTCAAGTCCAACTTCAAAGGTGGATGAAAAATATTAAGGAACTCATGTGTGTGAGATTATTTGGGTTGGTGTTTGTTATAGTTGGTAGAAGGTGTATGGTTAGGAAATGCTTTATGAAAAATGTTAAGGGATTGATTAGTGGATACATTGGTATTATCAAATATGAGTTCCCCCTTGTCAATCATGTTTTTGGAAATAATTTTGAAGGTATTAAACATACTAACATAATCTCTAATAACATGATGGTATGCACATCAATAATTTTCATTGTACCAACCAGGTGTGGGGTGAGTAGTGTCAAATTGTTGAGGAGGTTTTATGGGTGGAAGTTATATGAGGTTTACTTTGAGGAGTTTCTCCAAAATTGAAGAATAATATTCTCCAATAAGAGTGTATTATTTTGGATGTCCATGAGTTTTATTTGGGTTGGGTTATTTAAAATTTTAAGAGGAGTTTATTGAGGAGTTGGATTGGTTGATGGTTAGAGGTGGATCAGTTTTGAGAATAACTTAGTTGGTGGATGCCTTATATTTAGAAGGGTTATATTTATTGGTGGGTTTTTATGATGAGGAAGGATCATTAGATTTAAAGGTGGAATTCTTGTTCAAAAGTTTTAATTTTCCCTCCTCAATAGATCATATTTCCATCTTTTGTGCCATGGTAAAGGCCTCATCAAAATTTTAGAAAGTTTGAACTTTGAGAGTGGGTGAAATGTGTTTGGCACAACCTCATGAGAAGAGCTTAATCAATTCAGGTTGTGGTAATGAGAAATAAATTTATTTGGCAAGACCTCTCCATCTATCAATGGAATAAAAAACTAATTCATCATCAAATTGTTTAATGGAATAAAGGTCAGTTATGGAAACCTTTTTAGATATGTTCACCAAAAAGTGATCTAAAAAGACTTGGTTGAGTTGGGAAAAAGTGATGATGGTGTGGTTGGTGATAAAACTATACCAATCAAGAGAATCCCATGTCAAAGACATGGGGAAATTTCAAAGGAAGGAGGGCATCATCATGTGTAATTAAATATCATGAATGGTAGAATCCCTTCAAATGTTGTTGTGGGTCCTCTTTGCCTTGAAATTTGGAAAATTTAGGCAATTCTCATTAATGAGGATATGATTAAATTAGGATGGATGGATAGATTCATTGCATATTTGGTCATAAGAGATAAGGTTATGCATTCTTGATATGGATGATTTGATATTAGTCATTCTATCAATTAACATCTTGACCAAGTTGGTTTAAGGTTGGGTACATGGAATATTGTAAGATAGGTTGGTTGAGGTATGGTTATTACAGCATATTGATAAGGAGGTTGTGAAGATGTTGTGTATGGGTAGGTGGTCATAAGAGGTTAAGATGGTGCCCCATAAGGATTCATGGTTACATAATATTGATTTGAAGGGGATACATGATCTTGTGGATTAGGAAAATATTGATAAGAGGTTGTGGGAACTTATTAAGAGGCTATTATAGTTAGAGGTATCGATATATGAGTGGGTTGGGGTTGAGTTTGAGTAGTGACTCATGTGTTGATGGGTGGAAGAGTTTGAGTTATATAAAGTACCAAGTTTTGGAGATGGGTATAAGCTGGTTGGGTGGTGATGGTGGAAGTAATGGTGGAAAGAGGGGTATAATTTACCCTTAAGGTGGGTATGGGATAAGTAACAAGAGGTTAGGTTACCTATACATTAGATGTGTGGGTTGGTGTAGGGGGTATTTAATCATTGATTGGGGAATTATATTAGATTTGGGTGGTGGTAGAAAATGGGCTATGAGTGGAAGAAGAAGCTTGGGTAACCAAGGGTTGGGTAGAAGTAACACCTACCATAAGCTCATGAGGCATGCCTAAAGGAGGATCTATGAAAGGAACCTAAGAAATTGGGGTATGATGAGCTAATGTGTTAAGATTTTGTTGAAGAGTAATGGGGTTATTGTTGAGGAAAGTGGTGAAATCAGCATCAACGTCAATAATAATCCAAGGCATGGTAGGTGGGGGAGAATGATGAGGACAACCCTCAACCTCTGAATTATACCCCATAGATGAAGAAGAAGAAGATGTATGGGGTGTTTGATGTGTTTGATTCCTCAACTATTAATTGGTAAAAACCATGTGAGGAATTTGAAAAGAATAAATAACCTATCACCTTAAATAATGAGCAAGAAAAGAAAAGTCCAAAACAAATAAGGCACAAACTAAAATCATAATTGATCCTAGGATTCATTTTAAATAACTTTTATATTATGCCTTAGAGAGTGTGAAATAAGTTTGGATTCTGAACTAAGTACTCAAAGAGTAATCTAATGATGGTTTTAGGTTTTTTATGGTGCTAGAAAAGAATCTATACTAGACCAGGTATGTGGCTTGGTAATAGGGACTTGCTCCCCACACTTCATGAACCCAAAGATGAGTTGGGATACTTAGCCAATAGATACCATTTTTTTAGAGTTTATAATCCACTAGAGAATATATTGGTTTCTCCCCTTGGTGATGAAATCCAAGTAGGATCATGAAAAAGGGTAAGGTGATCCAATGGGTGATGAAATCACAATGGGCCTTCTCTCAAGTATGTTATGCTGTTTATTTTTGTGTGAGTGGTTTGGTTGTGTAACATATGTGTGCTATGATTAATTCATGATTCTTTAATTATATAGATGATATAAATAAAGTAAGAAAACCTTGAATTCAAAAGTTTGTTTTATACCTAAAAGGAAATGTTCAGATTTCATTTGATGAGCATATAATAAAGAAGAAAGGGAACAATGCCCCATAATAAGAAGAAAGGGAACTAGGGTCCCACCAAGCATTCCAAAATGTTTAAGATATAATTTTCACTTTTTATGACTAAGAAGAAATAAAGAGATAAAATTTGTAGAAAAGGGTAAAATGTATATGATAGAAAAACTTGGTAGAAATGCATGTATGAACTATATGAAGTGGATAAATCTTATTTAGATAGGGGAAGATGACCTTCATAATAAATCACTCAAATCAACCTTGTTTTTTAGACAAGGAGGAAGGGTGAATTTCCTAGTTGGGGCTAGATCCAAGAAAGCATGAGTTATCTATGTAGGCTATCAATCCACTCTCTGATAAAAGTTAATGCTAAAAGAAAAGAAATGAAATTTTTATATATGAAAGTAGACAAGATGAATACTTTGCTAATGTAAGCTAAAGATGTAACAAACTAACAAAATAGATTCTAATTTATCAAATGAATAATTTAGTTTTGGTCTAGTCTTGGTCAGGTTAGGTCTTTGATAAAAAATGGGAAAAGTAGGGTCTAGTGAAGGGTTGGTTGAATGGTGAAAATATGAGGATCTTGGATCAGAGGGCTAACCATTAGTGTTTATAAGTAACCATAAATGGTTAGGGAAGCCATCAATGGTTCAGGTAACCATTGGTGGTTACCTTATAGAATTGGAAATGTTAGAAAGGTACACTAGAAGAGGTTTACATATATAGTATGGCTAAGGCTATAGGTTTGTTAATAGTCTAGTAATGGTAGGATAAAAAGGTAGAGGGTCCAAAGTAATCAAAATGACATGGTAAGGGTGTGAGGAGGAGGATCCTGATAAACATATTCAAGTAGATGACAGGAGATATAAATGAAAGAAATCAAATGTTTACCTAATCTTGAAGATATTTTGGTACCATAACAGTGCTTGAAGAAAAGCTAGAAGAAATTTGCTACAGGTTCAGGTTGGTGGTTGCTAGAGAAACCTGCATGAAGAATCCTTGAATGCCTAGAAGACTTGAGTACCTATATGAAGAATTTGGATATGTATTTGTTGATCCATTTCTCCTCTTGATCACTTCCTTTTATAAGCAAAAGGTAATGGACTAAGAAGATAAAATTATAGGTTAAGAAGCATTGTGATGTGTTAGAGGATGAGGGAGAAGAAAGTATTAAAAAATTTTCTTGATTGCCTCAAGAATAGCTGATGATGTGTTACTAGCTTTGGGACCTAATTCTCAATTGTTAGGGTAACCATCGATGGTAAGGGTACTAAGTATAAATGGGTTTGAAGAGGGTTAAAGGGTAGAAAAGGGTGTTAGCTAGAAAAAGTGAGTTGAGTTGGCTAAGTTTAGCTAAATTTGACACAAGGTGGTTTAGGACAAGTTATATGAATGGGTTAGATAAAAATAGGTCATTTTGATGTTTAAGTGTAAAATAGATGATCCAAGCACTTTGATGACTAGAACCGAGTGTGCAATTTTCTAGTGTCTATAGGGTCTTAGGGAAATCTTTCTAGATTGAATAAGGTTATTTTCATCCTTGATGTCAACATCACATTAGGTAATGTTTTTACTCCCATATACTATATAGCGATAGCTATGTCACTATTTAAGGCCCTGAGATGGTATATGAAGGCATAGTTTTTAGTAGGTATCACAAGAGTTGGAATCCTATCCCAAATTTTCTAAAGTCTAGAATTGAAATATTGTATAAAATCTTATGGATTTATCTTGATAATGCTTTGTTGTTTATCAAAATATAAGTGATCACTCTTGTCATCAAACCTCTTACTCAATTTATCACCTAATAGGTCCCATGAATTTGTTGAGTTAGGGGATAAGGCTGTATACAAATATAGAGATTTTCCCTTTAAAAAATTGCTAATAATCTAATGGCCATATTCTCTTGAATTATATCATGGATACTACAAAAAGTTATCATAGCTCTGATGTGTTAATTAAGGTTAATGGTGTTTTTTTCACTAAATTAAGGGACTCTCTTAAGAGCTGTCATAAGAATACCATCATATCTTGTAAGATTTAGAGGAGATCCACCATTAAAGGAAATAAAGGGAAGGTTTTTAGGGAAGTGGAAATATAATTTCCTTTTAGGAATATGGGCATAAGGAGTAGAATGAAGTAGTATCCTTCTCTTTATTGAAAATGAAGGAAAATCCATAAAATTGAAATAAATACCTTTGGAATTTAATCTAGTAGTCACCTTTGACATGATATTTTCTTACAAATCTGTAACTAGGAGCTAAAACTTATTAGAGTTAGTA
This sequence comes from Torreya grandis, assembly GCA_037957365.1. Taxonomy (NCBI): domain Eukaryota; kingdom Viridiplantae; phylum Streptophyta; class Pinopsida; order Cupressales; family Taxaceae; genus Torreya; species Torreya grandis. The sequence goes on along the minus strand of JARHVA010006385.1, from coordinate 148,837 downwards.
GATGTTGCATGAATTAGGCTATTAAAACTACAAATTATCAATACCAGCATCAATCTTAGACAATTTTGTTGAAATTTAGCTAAAATATTCTAACTCAATAGATTTGATTAGAGGTCCCACTGAGCATGCCAAAAACTATTATCATTCAAATTTCTACCCCTTGAGGAGGTTTTTCAAGCTTTCTCACTTAGGTGATACAATGGAGACACTTTTATGGTATTGGTAGACTAATCGCTGAGGTAAATCTCTAGATTAGGGTTATCTCCCTTGATGATTTTCCTAAGAATTAATGACTAACCAAATGAAATTATAAGGAAAAGGGATATAAAATGACTAAAATTAGAAAGATAACAAATATATGATACATCAAAATATAATATCCTCTACTTCCCTATAATTTCAATATGAAATAACAAGATTAAAAATTGATTTGTACAACTTCAAAATATCTTTTCCTAAATGAGTGATTCATATGAAGGTTATGGTAAATACAAAATCCAAGGTAAAGGATCAAGAGGTCTAATAAAGAACACTAATGACATTTCCATACTCTAGATTCATCAAAACCATTTGACACAAATCATATGACCTAAAAAGAGATGACTAACTCAAATAGAGGCATGAATTAAAAGGAAAAATGTAATGAATGAAAATAACTATCATTAGAATTCATTAGCAATATCCAAAACACTAGATGCAAGATGAATAAAATATAACTCAACTTGAGTTTATTTAAGAGGCAAATAAATAGGAATCAAGTTTGGCAGGGCTTCACCATACACACTTCAAGGATGTTTATAATGATATGTCTACCTAATTAAATAGGTAAAATATCTATATCTCAAGGCTTGATTAGGCCTTTCTCGCTAACAGGGTCATTATATATTGAATCATGAATATAGAAGGTATTAAAATAAGTGAGAATGTCTCCTTAGTATTTTCATGGTCATGCCTACATAACTACCTAGCACATATCCTCAGCCTACAACTTACCCTTTAATTTCTTGTGGATGCTTTTTTCCCATAATGAATTCGGCTAAATTACATTTCCCTATCATCACTTTCTAGTTGGATTCGAGTTATGACATGATTCACATAGTGATCGATCTTGATTCTGGGAATAAATTTTGTTACATAATCCTTTTTCAACTTTTGATGTTTTTGATAAATAGATGGGCTATCAAATTTAAGCCAGACAGTGCTAGTGTAAATGCCAAGAAACTCCTAGGTGGTAGGTTATAACCACATGTATTTTTTATTCTCACCAATAACTAAATTGAGGAATTAAATGAAATAATGAGTGTCTTAGGATCTATAGTTGCCATGCATCACATTTTTGCATTTACTTGTCTAGAAATGGCATTGTCTTATGAATTAAGGAGATCCCATAAGTCACCACATGGTGGGTTCTCATTCTCCCAAATCTTGAAGATCTCAAACTACATGGAGTTATCAAATATGTTGGGTCACTAAGATTTTACCATGTGGCATCATCCCACTAACTCATTTACCCAAGGGAATTTGCACTTGGAACCAAAATATAGTCTTTTCTACTTTCTTGTAATTGCACTATGAAATAACAAGATTAAAAAGTAATATATATAAATTCAAAACAACTTTTATTAAATTAGTGGTTCATATTAATGTTATGGTAACTACAAGAGCAAAGGTGAAGGATCAAGATGTCTAAAAAAAGACACTAATGACATTTCCACACTATAGATTCAACATAACCATTTGACACACATCATATGCATTATAGAGAGATGAATGACTCATATAGAGGTATGAATTAATATGATGAATGCAAAGAATAAAAACAAATATCACTAAAATTAATAAACAATCTTCAAAACACTAGATACAAGATGAAGAAAATAGAAATCGACATGAATTTTTCTTAGAGGAAAATAAACAAGTATCAAGTTTGGCAGAGCTTTACCATACACACTTTGAGGATGTTTACAATTATATGTCTACCTAATTAAATAGAAAAAAGATCTAAATTTCAAGGCTTGATTTGGAATTTCCCACTAATAGGGTCATTACATATTAAATCATGATTGGAGAAGGTAGTTGAGGAAGTGTAAATATCTCTTCAAGATTTTCATGGCCATGCCTACATAATTTTTTGCCACATATTCTAATATTGAAACTTCTCTTCTATTTTTTTTGATGTATTTTTTCCCATGATGAATTTTTCCAAATTCCATCTCCATCTCATCACTTTTCTAGTTAGAGTTGAGCTATGCCATTATTCACACATCAATCCATCTTGATTATGGGAATAAATTTAGTTACATAGTCTATTCTTAGATTTTGATGGTTTTGATAGCTAGATGGGCCATTAAATTTAACCCAGGTAGTGTTATAATAGATTCTATCAAACTCCTTGTTGGTGGGTTCCAAACACATGTCTTATTCTTGCTCATCCATCACTCAGTTGAGGATTCAAATGAAATGTTGACTATTCCTAACTCTGTAGTTACCATGCATCACTTTTTCATTCCTTACTTATTTGGTAATGGGTTATCATTATGAATTAAGGGTATATTTGAAGTTTCCATATGGAGGATTCTATTTCACATAGATCTTGAAGAGATCTAACTACATGGAGGGATCTAGGATGCTAAGTCACCAGGATTTCACCACATGGCCTTATCCTAATAACTCACTTACTCAAGGATTTTACACTTAGTAGGAATGGTTTCAAGGCTTTAGGTAACTAGTATTTTGACACATGGAAGTATCATATTAACCCAAAGCTCTAGATATATACTGATGTGTATTTTTCTTGGGCAAATTTTAAAGAATCAACTATCTTAAAGATTTTTTTGAACAACCCTGGAGCTGCAAGATGTTGACATGTGAATTCAAGGGGTTTTAGAAGATGAAGAAATAACTATGTATAAAATCAATTTACCTTATTAATTTTCTATTTGTACTTTTACCTTGGCATGGATTCAATTTCTCCAATTAGAAACCATGTGGCCTTTATCTATTCACTTGCGCACTTAATTTTTGACTTTGCATTGTAAATATAAGTTCCCAAGAAGTTTACATGTGTCTTATTATCACTTACTTAAGTGTTTTGATAATTTAAACTTGGAGGATGGATATAGTATGCCATTTTGATGGTATTTCACCATTTGGCATCATCCTTTTAACAAGTTTACTTTGTCACTTTGTTGATGTCATTTTACCTTGAGCAAGTTTTAAAGAATTGACAAAGTCTTAAAGACTTTTTGGAATAGGGTCAGGGTTATTGAATTCTAACATATGGCATCAACAAGCTTTCATAAATGATTAAGTGTTGATAATATTTCTCCTTCATATATTTTTCTTAGCCTTTGACCTTTAGCATTAATTCATTGCACTTTACATTTAGGAATTTGCATTTAGAAAAAAAGTTGCACAACATATCCTTTGAAGGAAAAATATAGACAATCCTTCACAAATATTTCTTTGGTATCTCTATTAAAAACTTATGTATTAAACTTTTCAAAACATCCTTGAACATTTTATTCAAATATGTTTTAGTTAATTTTACTCATTTCTTAGTTCTAGAAGGTAAAGTAATGAAACTAGTAATATGGTGTGTAGAAGCATACTTGGTAAAATGCATGCATGAATCTAGATGATAGTGGGAACTCCTCTTTAGATTAGAAGGAATAACCTATAGCTAAGAAATACACTCACAAAGGGGTTTTTTATATGAATGGTTGAGTGGGCTACCTTGCATGAATTAGATCCAAGAACCATATTATTTGCTAAGAGGTTGTCAATCAACTATTATGACAATTAAGTTGATATATATTGAAATAAAGGATACTTGAATTCAATGATATGAAATTAACTAAAAGTGAGAAAGAGAAAATAGATGTTTGTTTAAATAAACAACTAAAATATCAAAAGTGGGTCAATTACTTATGCTAAAATGGTCAAGGTCTAGTCCATAAAATCAGAAAAGTCAATTTTCTTAAGTAGAAATAGAGAAAATTTTGTTTGACTGGGAAAAAGGGATTAAAAATAGATTATTGGATTTTTATACCATAGTGACCATTGGTGGTTAGGTAAACCCTCATAGGTTGGTTCTAACCATTTGTAATTGGGTAACTATTAATAGTTGGGGTAAACCATCAGCGGTTGTGGAACTATTGGGAGTTCCCTGTGTAAATCTAGGAATGATCAAAATAGAAGGTGTAGGTTGGGTATTTGGATAAACACATGAATGTAATGGGACTAATGGGTGGATAATAAGATATTGATGGGTTTTATAGGGTAGGGAGGCTATAAATAAGATAAATCAACCAAAACAAGCAAAAGATACTTGAAATTTGATAGTGGAATACTAAAGTGATTTGGCCAAAGTTAGACTTTAGATTTTAAACATGATTTTGAAAGTGATTCAAGTCTCTAATGGTATGTTAGCTCACTGAAAGGATGTTGAACACCTGTATGCAAGAGAGCTTAGATGAAATATTTTAGATTTTGGATTGTGGATTGTTGATCCATTTCACTTTGTCCTCTTCTCCTTTCGTAGGATGAAATTACTAATTAGGATGAAGAAAGTTACTAATTTGTTAGGGGAATAAAGTTTCCAATTCACATCATTTTAAAAAAAGTTTTTGTTAAAGGAAATGCTTATCTTGTATAAAGCTATCAATGTTTTAGTGATTTTAAAATAGATTTGGGGGCCTAACCATCGATGGTTAGGCCAACTGTCAATGGGCCAAAGGAAAATAGGTTAAATAAAGTTGAATTAAATGTTTTTATTAAACATGTTAAGGGGTCAATTTAGTAGGTGAATCTAGTTAACTAGGTGGTCAACTATACATGAGGTCGAACAAGGGTCAAAGAGGTAGTTTGAAATAAGAAGTTTTCATGTGAAATTTTTGATTGTTTACATTTTTCCCTTTTATTTTGTATGACTTTGATCTAAAAAGTTGTAGAAAAAAATAGATGATTGGTCAAATTCTTATTGCCCTGAGTATGAGAGGAGGTATTCCCCCTCAAATTGGGAGTATATGAGGTGAAAGCAAAATCAAGTCATGATTTGGTAAATGATAAATTGAGAGTCATGAGGTGGGTGACATGAATAGGTTGGGAATTTGAGATGTAAACACATGCAAAAAATATGACTGAGTGATAGTCAAGATCATGCAAAGACTAAAGTTACCAATATTGGTAAAAATAAGGTCAATTCTAAAGGGACATATGATAGGGGTGACTAGTCCATACTATTGGTCATAGATGATTGAGTTAGGCATATCAAGCCATCTAGATAGGGTTGGTGTTGGTCATAATTATCTAGGGTAGGAAGTGTTCCTACTAAATAACACAATTGGTCATATCATGCACAAGGTGGTGCAAATTCCAAAAGTTTAACATTGCAAGGTTAGTCAGTGTAGTCAAAATGACCATGCAAAGTCATCATAAAACATGTGAATGGTTTAGGTAAAAAATAACCAATGTTAAGGTGGACATGGGGTAATAGTTGGTAGGTTGGGTGTAGGTTGGTAGGGGATGGCTGAGCTAACTCCATATGCACTAGGCAAGTGGATGGTACCTATATAGTTCCATGGACATGAAGTCAAATAGGATTTTTAGGCCAAATTTAGTTTTTTATAAAAGTTAATATTTGAATCAAGTTTTGTTTGTTAAAAAAGTGGGAAAAATACTAAGGGACCCAACCATTGATGATTAGGGTTTCTCCTAGCATCAACCATTAATGGTTAGGCAAACACTAAAAATCCAAGATGTAAAAAGGAAAATGGTAAGTCTTTTTTACCATTTTAATTATGTTTGTTAGTACATTGATAATTTTGTCTTTTGTTTATTTTTCATAGAGTTTGTTGAGGTGGAGAAGAGGTAGTGGTTGATTATATATGGTCAGGGTGATTACATGTTGACTTGAAGGAGGGTAGATGAGGGCATGACCAAGTGGTGGAATGAGGACTCTAACCATGCCAATGATCATGGAATAAGGTAGGGGTTATTTTAAAATTGATAATATATGTTAATTTGTGGATGTATAGTTTTATTGAGTAGGTTAGAGTAGTGGGGCAAGGTTTGTGAAAATGCCCTTGAGCCATGATGCCCTAGTTTTTGGGTGTAGATACAATTGGCCAAATTAGCTAGGTACATATAGAGGGGAAGAGTGTGTTATAATGGTATTGTACTATATAATATTATTAGGTGTTTTAATTTTGTGTTTGAGGTGAGTGTAATGGTGTTAAGGTGGAAAAAGGCAATAGGGTTTCACTACCAACAGTCATCCATAGTGATCATTGATATTTTGGTGGAGATGGTTGGCCTAGGTGTAATGATACATTATCATCACCTATTGTGGGATTTGGATATAATAATTTTTATCATCAGTATATGGGACCCAATTATGAATACCTTCAAGTTGCTTAATGGTGAGATGACCATCTTATTGGAGGATGTGACTAGGATCACACAACTACCTATTCGAGGGGAGATAATTTATCATGTAGAGAATGAGGATAAAGATTATTATATGGAACTTATATATAAAGAATACTAGGATCATGTAACATGTAATTTAGGGGGGTTTGGGATCAAACCATTGTAATATAGAACCCCAAAGGATAGACGTTTATTGTTGTTGATGATGATGGTAGTGACTTGTTTTACATTACTAGATTCTAGACATGGATGATTTTTTAACTAATATTATCAATTTTATTTTTAACCTTTAAGGATATTAAAATATATCCTCATCTAAGTGGCATGATGGAATAACCTCTAGGTTTGTAGGTAGCCTAAGTAATGAGGTGAGTCTTTAGATAGGACTACCTCCCTTGATGTAACACTTGACTACTACTATTACTACTAACATTGGGAGGTGAAAAGGGTGATAGATAAATAAAATAAAATATAAACTAAAGAGGTGATACACCAAATAAATTTTTTTACTTCCAACTAATTAAATCTTACACTTAAAACCAAAAGATAAACAAAACTTACACTCCTTCAATATTCATCTTCTCACATCAATATTACATTGTGAGGTCATGGATGGATGTGTAAAGCTAGGAGGAATAGAAAAAAATCCTTGAATGTTAATAATGAGAATATTAACTCACTCAAAATTTTACATCTCCTAAAACACTTTAATTCCCTACAAAAAGATGATTTCTAGCTGTAAACAAGGTGAAAGCATGAGACCACATGCAAAGAATCCATAGTCTTCACTAAGAAAGATTCATCATCCATGTATATTACACTTTTAAATAGTCATTAATAGGTAAAAATTAGTCATTTTATTTATCAAAATGTATATAAATGAGTAGGTCTTCACCATACTCAGGTGGAGCATCCAATATAATGCCAAAATGGCCAGCTCTTATAGAGTTTGAGAGAGAGAGAAGAAGAGAAGTTTAGGGGTAACAAGGACACTTATAAAGGTAATAATATTATTTATCCATGCATGGAAAGAGGATATGGGTTGAAACATGCAAGGATATGATCCATACATGTCAAACCAAGTCATCAAAGCTATGTAAAGTGGCCTAAAACTCCTTTTCTTATACAAAAAATTACCTTTATATTAGGCCTATTTGAGTCAATTATAACTGATCTAGGGTAGGTCCAATGATTTAAAAGGAAGGGATGATATCATAAATTCCTCTCCATACATTTTTTTCGTGCTTGGTCTTCTAGAATCACTTTAAAGAGAACCATCACCATCTATTATCCTAAAAACTACCCTTCTATGCACCTTTCACAGTTGGCTTCCAAATTGGCTTTAGTTTTTCATAAAAATCCATGAGAGGGAGTGAAATAAATTTTTAAATACCCTCCATGGAATTTTAAGAATCATATAATCTTTAAAATTAGTTAAAGTGAAGATTTTCACCCCTCTCTAGCTTATCCAATATGCTAGATTTGACTATCTAAGTTGAAGGACCTATTTGAGACACTTAGGTTTTTTTTTAGGACATGAAATGAATATTATAAGTTATTAAAAGTATAAATATTTCCATAAAAATTTGTTTCATCTCATAAATCCTCTTGTATCCTAAAAACACATAAAATAGTGAAAAAAAACATGTTTCTACCCCCATCCATACAAGTTTGTATAACTAATCATAGTTTGGAGTATCTTGAACGAGTATTATCTAATTTTAAATATATATTATGGTCATACTAAGTCCTTACATTATATTTACAACTCAATTGTCCAAGACTAGTCCTTAGAAAGGGTTTAGTAAGGTTTTAGGCCTATTTTTGGTCTTAATGATTTTTCATAAAGTTGGGACATAAAACTTGAAAAAAAATTCCAAAAATATGGCCTATAGTACCCATATTAACACCCCATAACTCCTATATCTCCCATGAATAGCTTCATGATAGATATGAGCATCACAATTTGACCTATCGAGCTTGTTTTCATCATTTTGCACAAGTTTGAGTTGGTTTTGGACCCAAAATGGTTTATCCTTGGTTTTATGTATAATAAAAAGGATGAAACACTTATAATTGGACCCCAAAAACATTATTCAACAAGTTTAAAACCATACCCAAAGCTATAAATTAATATGATCCCCTCTTTGCTCACTAGGCCTTAACCTTGATCACTAGTTCTGATTACAACATTTGATGCTTTGGACCCTCTTGTTAGTGTTATTATATTATAAAAGTTATAAAAAAAATAATATTACCCTATTTTCATCCTCTAATTCATTTAAATTTTCACTTAGAGATATAAATAGCATTGGTATATCATTTGGCTTCTAGGCTTACTCTTTGCCTAGTAGGTATATCTAAAAACCTTAAAACCTAGGCCATTATAACATGTTTCTTCTTCCTATGATGTGCTTATCAAGTTTATCTATTTATTTCCAAGCTATCTACATATTCTTGAGTGGTCCAAACAAATTCAACCCTCCTTGACTAGTTCATCTTCATAAGACTACTTGTTCATTCACAAGGGAGAGTACCCCTATTTTTTGATAGAATAGGGGGTATCTAACCTATTTTATTAGGAATATTTAATTCTTGGTAGGATTAAAAAATTCATATAGAACCTCCTCACAAAAATTATCTCTTTTTCATATGTTTATATCTTTCAACTTCATCAATTTCTAAAATAGACCTCTTAGGTGTAAACTGTTTATAGGGTTAACTTGTGGACTATGTTTTAACATTGTACGAGCCCTTATATCCAATTTTATAAAAGTTTAATGTTTATATATATTTTCATGGTCCTAATAAAGTATCTATAATCTCTATTCAACACTTGTATTTCTCAATCACACTCCTTATTCTTGGGTTCACTAGACTATCTCTATCAACACAACCAATAGTATTGAGTGTAAGGATTTAAAGGTGAATATATCTCCATTAAAATTATATACATAATCATTTAACCTCATGAATCATTTAAAACCACTTTAAACATTATAATTCTCTACTAATCACTTTCTAATTCTCATCCTTTCATGACTATGAACTAGTTGCAGGAGTGCATTCATGAAAGAAGCAACCACTTGTAGGTGTTTTAATGCTCCAAAATCTAAAACAAGTCCAAAGACATCTTGATATTTTACTTGAAACACCTATTACCTAATTGGATCCACTTGATACTTTATTGAGTTTAGACCATCGCCCTTAGGACTTAACACCTCATTCACTCTCATATTACCATTCAACTGACTATGTTTTAAGACCTGTAGGTGTGTCTAAGCATCAAATGAGTTTGTTATAATGTGTGTTTTCTTCTCTAAAATTAATTGAAGTCATAAGTCACATATCTGAACTAAAATTTACCTTGAATAACCTAAAAACATCACCCAAACTCCAAATGTTAGCTCACTATCCTTAGTATGATATGTCCCTTTTTACCTATATTTTAGGTAGATATGACCTATTATGGGCTTGATTTATGTGTATGGATCCTAATTTCATGTATTTAGGTCAAAAAACATTTTCATGTTTGAATTCAACTTGAAAATATTTAAACCAACACCAAACTTTAAGTCCAAGTCTTTGATTAGGACACCCCTACCTAAGACCTTGTTATAGATGTATATAGGGATCTTAGGACCCTGTAGAACTTGTATTTCCCTTAAAAGCACTTAATGACACCACTAAAATTATATTTAAGGTGGTCATTCACTATTTCACTAGGGTTAAGTTCCCATTCACTCTACCTACACCTTTAACCACCAAAACTAGGTCCCTACCTAAACCTGAGAGTCTTTTGACTATGTACTCCTAGCCTATAGGTGCATAAACGAGTTGATTATGATGTGAAAATTTTATTTGACCCAATTTTGAGTCTTAAAGAATTAATTCAAACCTGGCCTTAGTTTGGGTGAATAAGGGTAATAATTTAGCTACTAAACAATCCTTTGCCTACAAACCTTCAATACTATGGTTGTAGGTGGATACTAGGTTTAGTCTATGGACTAAGGAGTGGTCATGTAAGGCATATCAAAGTTCATATGTTCCTTTTAAGGTATTTTAGGTTTTTGATGCTCCTTAGACCCTATGGAATCACTTCCAACATAAAGTCATGCCTCATTTACCTCTAACTATCAAAAGGCTATTCATAACCTCACAAGCCTCTAGATACCACTACATTTTTTTAGTGTTTTTGGGAGAAACTTTGATCCTTTCAAACACTATTCTCTACTTACTTTCTAATCTTCACTTTTTGTAGGGGTATAGTACATACTAGGGACTACAAAAATCATCCACCTTTATATCTTGGAACACTTTTCAAATGTGTTGGAAGAGGTCTATGAAAACCCTTTGGCCCTTTATTTAGTTGTTTTAGGGATAGTAGGCCTAAACCTCAATCAACATTCTCAAAACTAGTTCAAATTTTATCTTGCTACCTAGACATCTTCAATAAGTTTATCATATTCCTTCCTCATACAATGATGTCAAACACTAGCTATAATACTTGCTCTAGTACTTGAAATGGTTTCTTATCTCTGTATCTAGTTGTTTGAGGGTGTTAATGAAGTCATATATAGGTAGAAGGCATAATTGAAGAAATGTGTATGGGAAATAACCTCCTAAGAAAAGTTGATATCCTTATTAATTATTCCAATGAATTTTTATCAACCTTAAATACCTCAAATTAGTTATAAACCTTATCTTCATGTGTAATTTATCATTAGGACACTTGTGAGTGTACATTAATGGCTGCCTAAATATGTGGGTGAATGTATGATTAGGCAATGGAGATTGAGCCTCACTCTCAAGGATCATGTGCCTTCTTCCAATGTTTAAAATTAACTTTATTCAACCTTTGGGGATTATATTAGATTGAAACATCTTCATTTTACCCTATTCTTTCCATTTAAGCATCTAGAACAAGGTAGGTAGCATGTTGAATAATTAGTCTACCATGGTGGAGTCATTAGCTTGTAAACATGATAAATTTCTTACATAATGAGGTTGGAAGTTGAAAATAGGATGAATATTACTCTTGAAATTTAGAAAATACAATAACATAACCTCCTGTAGGTGTTCATAAAGCATGGAAACTCAGGAAAACAAAAGAAAATTACCCATCAACATAAAATGTACTAGTCTAAAAATGTGAGGTTATTAGCTTGTAAAAACAATTGAAAACTTGAAAAAAACATGGTATATGTTATACAGGGAGGCAAAAATCCTTTGGAATCAATATTAGCATCTAACTCATATGGAGTTTCTCAAACAAGACCCAAACCTAAAGGGTGCACCAAACAGCTAGTGAATTTACACAATCCACTTCAAAAGGATGGTTTATGAAGCAATTTTTTCCATTTATCAAAATTATTATATTTATTTTAAGGTCTCCTAGTTTATAATAATCTCTCAAAATCAATTTTTTTGAAACCCTTTTTACTGGCCATACCAAGTGGAAATCTACAAGTCATTTCTTTATGCCAAGAAGGATGAAAAATAGATAGAATAATTTTGAGAAAAAAATGTAATTTAAAGATCAAAAAAATAATTTAGATGATATTTATAAATATGGAGAGATGTTACGTGGCCTCATTACATGTGGCATGCTTCCCAAGGATCCATACATGAGTCATTTACATCTTTTTTTGGGAAAACTGACTTTCTTCTTATTAACCTTAATTTTTTTAGTTTTTAAAGCTTTTTTAGACCATTTTGGACACATTGGTAATGATATCACATATTTACACTTTCACATTTCCCAAGAAACCTATACAAAGCATTAAATGCATCATTTAGACCCCTTAAAATGACTCAAAATGATAAATAGACCTAGAGAACTAATGACCAAAGTTATTATAACATAAATTGAAAATAATTGACATATAAAACACCTTATTATAATATATTATACCCCATTATATGCCTAAAATTAATTTTTTTACTATGAGTGACCTATTTTCACCTAAAAGTCAAAATTCATTAATAAATTGGTGACTCATAGGGGTAGTATACCTGATATAATAACTAGAACAATATATTTATCAATAAATTGGGATTATGGAGTCATATAAATACTGAGATAAACAAATAAACATTGACCATTGACTCAAATTTTATCAACATAAGACAACTAGTGACTACCTCAATCACAAAAAGGAAAAGGACACACACAACCAATAAAACAAAAACACAAGACACACACATGTGCATAAGAACTTAGGGGAAATGGGAAAGAAACTATTATTCAAAATAAAAACTAAAAAAACATTCTTTATAGGATCAAAATTAAAACCTCTTGAATCATCTTCATGGTGATACGAAACAAAGTGCTAAGCATGCTTCTCTTTGAATTGAATGCTTTGTGGATCAAACCACTTCCTTGGCACTTCACTTGATATGATCTCAAATAGGTATCCAATGAAGACATATTACTATTTAATATTTTCACACACTTCATACTTCTACCTACTCTTCATCTCATGTTCCACTTGCATCTCTTTAGTAGGCATGTCTCTAAGAAGATTGATTTCATGTTCTTTGGAAGATTGAGACCAATAAAAGCATATTCCATCTCTAAATATTTTACATTTTTCTCCCAAAATATTAAGAGGATGATATCCCATCTTTATGACTTCAAACATATCATCATCAAATGCATATGCTTATTGGAAAGATAGATTTTAGAGGATAATTTTCCTTTGCATACTTATTTATGTACCAATGCTACCTTCTCCATATTTTACTAGCTCATATCCTCCTTGAAGAGGGGTATAACCTACTCTCTTTAATTCAAACAAGTCATACAAATTCTGGTTATAAACCTCTCTTAGTCCATCCATGGTATCTTGTAAAGTAAGAAAAGAATCAATGATCATTTCTTCCTCATCAAATATGGAGGTAAAAGCTTATGAATTATATTTTTGTTCACCAAAGCAAGTCCCTATGGTGATTTATTACTCATAAACACTCATGAAGTATTTTTTTCATCCATGAATTGAGCATGTTCCTCTTCATTTTCCTCTCTCAAGATAGGTTGTTCAACATAAAGAAAACAATCCTCATCATCAACCAAGAAAAAAGATTTAACATAAGGACTTACCTTATCTTCATCACTTAAGACCTCTTAAGGGATTTCAAAATTAACTTTAGATATCATAATTGGATTTATTTTTTTAATGGTTTCAAAATATTCAACCTCATTCATGGTGATGCCAACACTAGGCATCTTGAAATCATGTGATCTAGCCTAATAAGGCTACCAAGGAGGTAGGTTTTCTTTAAGCAAAAGTTCTCTTTATTTATTAACCAGTTGATCCTCATTTTTTTCTCACACCATATTTCCATCAAGGAAAATGGTGATAGGATGAGGACATTATGAACTAGTTGGTAGAGGTGTAATATAGAACTCAAGGTCATATTGAGAATGCAAGGTAAGAGACTCTTTTGGAAGCTCTTGAGGAAGGAGAGATGGGGTGTGTTTTGGCATAGGATATTATTTTGGGTATAAACATTCCACCTCACCTTTACTTATCAATATCATATTTGCTTCTAATTCCTTTATTTTCTTGGCTATGTTCTCTTGAAAAAGCTTCTCTTGAAGTTGATAAGAATCATCATGGGAATAAGGATTGCATGAAGGTTGTCATGGAATAGAAGAAGTTTTTTTATGAAGGGTGTGAGGGACTTGAAAAGGATAAACTCCATTTTATGCATAACACTCTTAGACAATGATCCTATATTATTTCTAACCCCATCACTCCACTATTTTTCTCCAACTTAGGATGGTAGGATTATATATCTTTTCAATCCTACACTCTTGGTCAATATTTTTCTCTTCCTTATTTCCCCATGATTTCACTATTTCATTATAACTTATGAAATTAGGATTATGAGTCTCTTTTTTAAGTGATGTGGATGGTATGTGAGAGGGAAAATTAGGCTTGAACTCCACTTCCTTTGCTACCAACATATACTATTACATATGCATATTATATAACTCAATCTACCTATCAAGATTGGCCTCAAACACTATACTTTTTGTTTCAATGCTCTCCTCCAACTGATTAGGAAGAAGATGACCTTGATAGGCTTGGTTTGGATCATGAGTAGGGGTCATATATGGCTTATATAGAACTTGGTAAAGTGGGTAAAAAGGCTGATAGGTTTGGTGAGATTTCATTTCATGAGCTCCTATCTTATCCTCAAAGGAAGACACTAAGCCACTCACATCAAGCATCTCACTTTTGAGCATTTAATAATTGGTTCTCTCAATAGGTACCCACTCCTTATTTACTAACTCTTATGCATTTATCACTTGATGGATGGAATGATTAAGAATCCTTTTAACACATCCCCTTTTAGTATCAAGATTTAACATATACCTTTCATATCCCAAAAGTGTTGTTTGAAGGTGAAAATGGATTGATTGGAGAAAGGATTAGGTTGACTAGGAGTGGTAAAACATTGAGAAATATGGTTATAATATTGATAAAACTGATGATAGGGATTCATATAGTCATATTTGGATTGATAATGATCATAACAAGCTTGACCAAGAACTTTTTCATATTGATAGAGAATGGGACAAGATGGATATGTTTAACCAGCTTGTAGAAGATAAAATTAAAATCCAAGGTTAGTAATTAATCTTAATTGAAATCAAGAGCACAAATAAATATGTTACCATCAATATTTAAAGGACAACTTAGGTTAATTAACCAGATGATATGTCTTTGGAGTCACCATTGATGTTTTAAAAGATGCCTCAAAAGGTTGATGTATTAAAGGACAACACTAAAAATCCTCCAAATATTGGAATAAGAGTCCCACCAAGAATTCAAAATCTATTGTGACTTGGATTTATAGCCTTTGAGGAGATGAAAATCTCTCCTTGTCTAAGTGGCACAATGGAATCACCTCTAGGCTTTTGGGTAGCCTAAGGAATGAGGTGAGTATCTAGATAAGGTTATCTCCCTTGATGTACCATTTGACTAATACTACTACTACTACTACTAATACTACTACTACTACTGCTGCTGCTGCTGCTGCTGTTGTTGTTGCTGCTGCTACTACTACTACTACTACTAATACTATTGTTGCTGCTACTACTGATACTACTAAATTTAGGGTTGAAAATGGTGAGAGATAATTTAAATCATATCTAAATTAATGAGGTCATATAATAATTCAATCTTATGAATTCCAACCAATTGCATCCTACACTTAAAACCAAATGAGAAGCCAAACTTACACTCCTTCAATCTTCATCTTCTCACATTAATGTTACATTATGAGGTCATGAATGGATGTAAAAATATATGAGGACTAGACAATAGGCCTTTAATTTAACTAATGAAAATACTAACTCACTTGCCATTTTACATCTCCTAAAACACTTCACATGCCCTATAACAATATGTTTTCTAGTTGTAAACAAGGTGAAAGAAAGAGATGACATGCTAGGAATCCATAGTCTTCACTAAGTAAGATTCATAATATATGTATAAAAAACTTGTAAATATTCATAAAGAGGTAAAAATTATCCATTTTATTTATCAAAAGGTAGACAAATGAGAAAGGCTTTGCCATACTCAGGTGGAGCATCCAATACAATCCCAAAGTGGCCAAATCTTATAGGGTTTGAGAGAGAGAGAGAGAGAAGATAAGTTAAAGGGTCATAAGGAAAATTGTAAAGATAATAATTTTATTTATACATGCATGGGAAGAGGATATGGGTGAAACCATGAAAATGTAGGAGCTACACATGTAAAACCAAGTCATCAATGTTATGCAAAGTGGCCTAAAACTCCTTTTCTTGCACAAAAAAGTGCCCTCAAGATTAGTCCTATTTGAGTTACTTGTAACTAATATATGGAAGGTGAAACTATTTAAAATTAATGGCTGTATATCATAAATTCCTCTCCATGCATTGAGTTCATGTCTAGTCTATTGGAATCACCTGAAAAAGAGCCACCATCATATATTATCTTCAAAACTACCCTTCCATGCACCTTACACATTTGGCTTCCAAATTGGATTTATTTTTACATTAAAATGCATGTTAATAACAATATTAAATACCCTACATATAATTTTAAGTAACATACAATATTTAAAATCAATTTAAGTGAATCTTTTCACCCCTCTCTCTAGCTTGCCTAATATGCTAGATTTAATTGGCCAAGTTCAAGGACCTATTTGAGACATTTAGGGGTTGTTTTAGGACATGAAATTAATATTTGGAGTTATTAAAAGTCTAAATATTTACATAAAAAATTGTTTCATATCCTAACTCATCTTGTATCATGTACAACACATAAAATAATGAAAAAAAACCTATTTATAGCCCCATATGTACAATTCCATACAAATAATCATAGTGTGTATAAGCCTAAGGGAGTCCTCTATAATTTAAAATATCTATTCTGGTCAAAATATGTCCTTAGATTATCTTTATAACTCAATTTCCCAAGACTAGTCCTTAGCAAGGGTTTAGTAGGGGTTTAGGCCTTTTTTTGGCCTTAATGATAGTTCATAAAACTGGGACATCTAACTTGATAAAAATTTCCACAAATATTTCCTATAATACCCCTATTAACACCCCATATATTCTATATCTCCCATGCATAGCTTCATGAAAGATATGAGAATCACAATTAGAACTATTAAGCTTGCTTTCATCATTTTGCACAAGTCTGAGTTGGTTTTGGACCCAAAATGGTTTCTCATTTGTTTTATATAAAATATTAAGGATTAAAAAATTATTATTATTCCCAAAAAACATTATTAAACAATTTTCAAATAATATCCATAGATATAAATGAAGATGAAGCCCTATTTGCTCGATAGGCCTTAACCTTGATCACTAGGTCTAACTGTAATATTTGATGATTTAGAGATTCTTATTAGCTTTATGATATTAAAAAATATATAAAACTTTTTATATTAACATATGTGTATCCTCAAGACCATTTAAATTCTCTCTTAGAACTATAAATAGCATTGGTATCTCATTTAACTTCTAGGCCTGCTCTTTACCTAGTATGCATGTTTACAAAACTTGAAACCTAGACCATTATAAAACGTTTATTGTTCATAACAGGTTTTCAAAAAGTTTATATAGTTATATCCAATATATCCACATATTATTGAAAGGTCCAAAAATCTTCAAGCCTCCTTGACTACTTCATCTTCTCAAGACTTCTTGTTCATGCACAAGGGAGAGTACCCTTGTTCTAAGATAGAACAGGGGATATATAGACTATTTTATTAGGAAAAGTGAATTATTGGTAGTATTAAATAAACCTTAAATACCTTACTC
Source organism: Torreya grandis (assembly GCA_037957365.1). Taxonomy (NCBI): domain Eukaryota; kingdom Viridiplantae; phylum Streptophyta; class Pinopsida; order Cupressales; family Taxaceae; genus Torreya; species Torreya grandis. Next base: position 131,082 of record JARHVA010006385.1, on the reverse strand, counting down.
ATATAAATTATCTCTTTTTCATATGTTTATATATTTAAACCTCATCAATTTCTTAAACATACCTCTTAGGTGCAAATTGTCTGCAGGGTTCTCTTATGGACTGTGTTTTGACACTCTAGGAGCCCTTCTATCTTATTTTATCAAATTTTAAGGTTTATGTATATTTTCATGGTAAAAATATATTATATATAATCTCCATTCAACACTTTTATTTCTCAATCACACTCCTTATTCTTGGGTTCACCAGACTGTCTCTATCAACACACCCAATAATATTGAGGAGTGTAAGGACTATCTCTATCAAAACACCCAATAGTATTTAGGAGTGGAAGTAATATCCTTATTAAAATTATATAAATCATTATTTAACCTCATGAATTATCTCAAACAATTTGTAACATTCTAATGCTCTACTGATCACTTTCTAATTCTCATCTTGTCATGAATGTGAACTAGTTGCAGGAGTGCATTCATGAAAGGAGCAACCACTTATAAGTTTATTTATGTTTTAAACTGTAAAAAAAGTCCAAATAAATCTTGTAATTTTAATTTAAACACATAATACCTTATTTTATCCATATAATACTTGATTTAGTTTAGACCATCACCCTTAAGACTTAACACCTCATTCACTCTCATATTACCATTTAGGTGACTGTGTTCTAAGGCCTGTAGGTGTGTCTAAGTATCAAAATAGTTATTTATAATGTTTTTGGTTTTATATAAACTTAATTTAAGTCAAAATTCACATATTGTAACTAAAATTTAACTTTAATAAGCTAAAAACATCATCCAATCTCTAAATGTTAGTTCATTGTCCTTACTATGATATGTCCCTTTTACCTCTACTATAAGTAGATATGACATATTTTGGTCTTTTTTTATATGTATATGGATCAAATTTTCAGTTATTGAGGTCAAAATACATTTTAATTTTTGAATTCTACTTGAAAATATTTAAACCAACACCAAACTTTAAGTCTAGGTCTTTGACTGAGACACCTCTACCTAAGACCCTACAATAGATGTCTATAGGGATATTAGGAGCCTGTGGCACTTGTATTTCCCTTAAAAGGGTTTTATGACACCATTAAAATTATATTTGAGTTTTTCATTAATTTTTTCAGTAAATTTAATTTCCCATTGACTCTACCTACACCTTTAACCACCAAAACTATGTCCCTACCTGTACCTAAGAGTCTATTGACTATGTACTCCTAGCTTGTAGGTGTATTAAGGAGTTGATTATGATGTGAAAATTTGATTTGAATGATTTTATAGTATTTAATAATTAATTAAAACTTTTCATTAATTTGGGTGAATAAGGTTAATTGTTTATCTACTAAAAAAACCTTTGCCTACAAACCTTCAATATTATGGTTGTAGGTGGATACTAGGTTTAGTGTATGGACTGAGGAGTGGTCATGTAAGGCATATCAAATTTAATATATTAATTTGAAGTTAATTTAGATTTTTTATACTCCTTAGACCCTATTTAATCACTTTTAACATGAATTCATGTCTCATTTACCTCTAACTATCAAAAGGCTATTCATAACCTCACAAGCCTCTAGATACCACTACATGTTTTCAGTGTTTTTGGGAGAAAATTTGAGCCCTTCAAACACCATTATCCACTTTTTGTAGTGGTATATTAAATAATTGGGAATATAAAAATCATCCACATTTATGTCTTGTAACACTCGTTAAATACTTTGGAAGAGGTCTATGAAAACCCTTTGGCCCTTTGTTTAGTGTTTTTAGGGACAATAGACCTAACCCTCAGTCAACATTCTTCAAACTAGTTCAAATTTTATCTTACTACCTAGACATCATCAAAAAATTTATCCTATTCCTTCGTAATATAAGTATGTTAAACACCAGCTATAACACTTACTCTATCACTTGAAATGGTTTCTTATCTCTCTGTCTAGTTGTCTGAGGGTGTTAATGAAGTCATATACATGTAGAAGGTAGAATTGAAGGAATATGTATGGGAAATAACCTCCTAAACAAAGATGAGATCCTTATCAATTATTCCAATGAATTTGTATCAAAGTTAAATAATTTAAATTAGTTATAAAACTTCTCTTCATGTGTAATTTATCATGAGGACACTTGTGAGTGTACATTAATGGCTGCCTAAATGTGTGGGTGAATGTATGCTTAGGCAATGGAGATTAAGCCTCACTCTCAAGGATCATGTGCATTCTTAAAATGTTGAAAATTAACTTTATTCAACCTATGGGGATTATATTATACTTAAAAACTTAATTTTACCCTATTCTTTCCCTTCAAGCATCTAAAACAAGGTAGGTAGCATGTTGAATAACTGGTCTACCATGGTGGAGTCATTGGCTTCCAAACATGAGACATTTATTGGATAATGTTTATGGAAGGTGAAAATATGATAATTATCACCTTTTAAATGTGTAAAATACACTATCATAACCCTCTATATCTATTCATAAAGCATGTAAACTCAAAAAATAAAAGAAAATAGCCTATTAACATAGAATGTACTAGTTTAAAAACTTGAGGGTATTAGCTTGTAAAAAATATATATATAAACCAATAATTATAAATGTTATATATGGAGTAAAAAATCCTTTTTAATCAATATCAAAATTTGACTCATACTAATTTTCTCAAACAAGACTAAAACCTAAAGGGTGCACCAAATAGCTAGTGAATTTGCATAGTCCACTTCAAAAGGATGGTTCATGAAGAAAATTTGTCTATCTCTCAAAATTATTATGTTTATTTTAACTTATCCTAGTGTATAATAATATCCCATAATCATTTTTTCTAAAACCCTTTGTGTTGGTCATACCAAATGGAAACCTACAAGTCACTTCTTTATGCCAAGAAGGATGAAAAAGACATAGAATAATTTTGAGAAATAAATGTAATTTATAGAATAAAAAATCATTTATATGAGATTTATGAATATTTATATATGTTACATGGACTCCTTACATGTGGCATGCTTCCCAATGAGCCATATATGTGTCATTTTCTTCTTTTTCTTTAGGAAAACTGACTTTCTTCTGATTAACCTATAAATTTCCAATTTTTTCAATTAATTAAGACATTTTCCGAAAATGTGTCATGAAATCACATATTTACACTTTAATATATCCCAATAAACCTTTAAAAATCATTAAATACACTATTTAGACCCCTTGAAAAAACTTAAAATAATAAATAAACCTAGAAAACTAATGACCAAAGTTATTATAACATCAATTGACATTAATTAACCTATAAAAACATTATGAAAATATATTAGACCCAATTATATTCCTTAAGATGATGTTTTTACTAGGGGTATCTTATTTTGACCTAGAAGTCAAAATTGGTCAACACCTACTACTACGGATACTGGTGGAGATGTTGCTTAGGAGGATTATATTCAGATGGGCCCTAGTGTTATTAGTATATATATACGGATATATAGGCATTTAAAACACATAAATTATATGGGATTAGCATTTTTTTCATGATTCACTTCTATACATTTGAACACATTCATGTGGTGAGACCATTAGGGGTACCATGATAGGGATTCACCTAGGTAGCCTTTTCAATGGGCTTTATGTAATGGAAGAGAGTTAATACTCTAATAGGTGTCAAGGAAAGAGACATATATATTTATTTGTTTAAGGATGCATTTAATGGTTTGGTATTGGGAGATGTTGTATGGAGGCTATATGTGGATTGGCTTATTTGGGCAAGATATAGGTACCATACATTATCACTCTAGAGCTGGCACTAGATATATGGGAGATGGTATGGTGAGACTGAGTTGATCCCATTTGAATGAGTTTAGATATATTTTATAATAGTATATGGGATCCCCTTAATTTTTAATGATATGAGAGAGAGTATGTTGAGTTCCTAATCCTAGAGCCTTACCCATAGGATGTCTTCTTGGACTATGAGGAGCTACTTACTAGAGATAAAATAGATGATGTAAGGATTATTGATGGTTATGTAGTGTGATTATAGGGATGTTATGCATCAGTTGGATTTGGATGGGGTGATGATGATCAATAGCTGGTGGATGTAGATGGGGTCCTAATATAGGGTGGTGGACCCAAAGGCTAGGCACAGGCAACACTGGTAGTAACACAAACCTAGATTATGGGATTACAAGGTTAGGTGGTGGCTTTGTAGGCATATATTTTCACCTTATAGGGGTAGGTTTCCACTTTGACAAGTGAGTATGATATGGTGAGGAATTCCTTGGGGTTATTGACTCAATAAAGGTACTCATTGAGATAGATAGCATGGGTAGTTGTAAAAGCAACAAGAGGACCTCTTGACATAGTTATGAGGACACAGTACCTAGCTACCATAGAGGATCTTAGATATTATAAGGTTGTAGTGATATTACAACTATCATTGGAGATGTGTTATGTAGAGTATATGCCCAACTTATTAGGTATTCCATTGATAGCTAATACAAGATAGTATGCCTCGATAGTGGGAAAAGCAAGGAGGTCAAGGGGCCACCACCAAATGCTAGTATAAGTCTAGGTCTAGATGGTTCAAGTGGTAGTGGTTTGAGTGCCCCAAGGGCTTGATAGATGAGATTATGTATATGATTTGTATTTTGATACCAACCTACATGCTAATGATATGAGATGTATATGAGAGAGAGATTTGTTGATATATTATGATAGGATGTATTTCCTCATTGATGTATCTGATGATTATTTTTTTAATTATTATATCATTAGTATGTGAGTATATTTATGATGATGTTAACATATGATGATTTTATTCTTATGTTGATCATGTTTTTATGTTCATGATGATTATGTATTGATGATTTTTAAGATGACATATATGGTTAATGTTGATTCTTTAGTCAGGTAGTTGATGATGGATATGGTGGATGTTGTTTAAAACATGTTTTTTGATTAAGGTATTTGTTGTTATTTCTCATGGTTTCATATGATCATGAATATTTTATATATATGGTTAAATGATGTTGATTATGAGATGATTATGATAATGTGATAATGGGGTTGATAGATAAGATGATACTTTGTGATAATGTGGTTCATAGATAAGATGGTATTTTGTTGCATGGGTGATGTTCTTGATGTTTGATTATGATCTTATGATGTTATAATGATATGTTGTAATTGCTTACTATGTATGGTTCTTGATTTATTGTTTATGGGTAGGATATAGTTTATATTTAATTGTGTGAATGGGAATATAATGGAAACACATAAGTTAAGTGTAGATAAAAAAATAGATGTGAGACCTATGACCACATGAACTAACAAATAAAGGGAAAAAAGTCATGATGTTTTGAGTTGGCAAGGTTCTAATATCTAAACACCATAGTTGGATAGATTTAGTGAACATAAACCAGTTGAATGCTTCATATGAGAATGCTTTGATTGATAAAGAATGGGTCTTGAGCACTTTGTATCAAGTAAGTTCATAGTCCCTTGATTTTAGACAAGGATTAAAGGGAAGGGAGGAGATAGGTAGAAGGTTGAGTGTTAAATAGGTGAAAAAGTAACCTGATGTGGGTAGCTTGCCCCTTTTATAGGTGGCCAAAGAATCATAATAGATAATTCGATGCCTTTATATGATATGTAGACTTATCAATGTGGTAAGTCTACCAATATCATATATATGAGCCGATTGTGGCATAATGGGATAATGTGTAGACTGATCGATGTGATAAGTCTACAAATTACACTTACAAGAGCTGATTGTGGCTTACTTTAATTTTTATTTAGGATTGTTTGTTGCTTGTGTTGGTTTGATAAGTAGTTGAAGTTGATCGATGCAAGGAGCTTCAATTTATTATTACTTTAACTATCCTCCAAAAGAGTGATCTAAAACTAATTTTTTATAGTTTTCCTTCAAGGGAAAAGTCTATTTTAAGCAACTTTTTAATTATTAAGTAGTTGTCCTTCAAGTGAGTAGTTTGTAATGCAGGTGATATTTTGAATACATGTTTAGACATGGATCAATTCATTTTTTCTTAAAGGTTTAACTTTATATAGGAAAGAATTTGGCATAAAAGGTTGATGATAAATGGGGAATGTTTTGAGTGAAAATTGATCATGGGGTTCCATCTGATTAGAGACAAAAATTTATTCATGAGAATAATGCCATGCGTAGATCTGTGGTACCTATGCTTAGGATAAGGCTATAATTATGGCAAATAATCACATGGTTCTATGTTGTAATCAATTATTACTAAGAGGATTATGGATATGTAGGTGAAAGGAAGTGAAGATCTCATAGACCAAAGGATGAACATAAGCTACACATAGAGGTGAGTTTGATCCTTATTTCAATAATAGAAAGGATGTAAATGTGAAGCATTGAGAGGCTCAGGTTGTAGTTTGCCTTTAAGAGAGGAAAAATTATAAGCTCTTGATCCATACTTATGGGTTATGATGTAGGGTCCAAGCTAATTAAAACCAAACTTTCCAATTTTTCTCTTTTTCATATTAGTTACATGTTAGTTTTCCTTAAGGATGAGGTCTTCGATGTTAAACTCTCACTCTTTCAAGTGTTTTTTGTATGCACATTTGATTTAATCTTGATAGAAATAAATATGGTTAAGGGATAAAATGAGATGTTTATCAAGGAGTTCAAGACACACAAGGAATTCTTGAGATAGTCATCCTTAGAAAGGATTTCATGTAAAGATATACAAAGTGATGGGATTTGGACTTCGAGAGGCAAGAATACCTCAACTCCAAAGATGAGAGAGAAAGGGGTAGAAAATATAGAGGTTTGAATGTTAGTATGATAGGCCCATAAAGTGAAGGGGATATGCAAGTGTTAATCCCAACTTGAGGCATTAACTACTTTGGTAACTATTTTGATGAGATTTTTGCTAGAGGATTTTGCCTATCCATTACCTTGTGGATGGTAAGGAAAGGAAAATCTTAACTTGATGTTGAAAGCATCATAGAGACCTTAGACTTTCTAATTTTTAAAATATTTACCATTATCAGTGATGATCTTATGGGGAATAATGAAGCATCAAATGATATGGTGATTGATGAAGTCGATAATCTTTTCAAATTTTGTGGATATAAGGGTGATGGGCTCTACCAATTTGGTGAAATATTTAGTGGAGCTAATGATATATTGATGCCATTATGAATCATGGGGATTGATTTCCCAAATAAGGTCAAGTCCCCATTATGATAAGGGTCAATAGTCTTAGGATACTTGAAGGCCATGAGGAGGTTCACAATGTAAGTTAACATGTTATTGACATTTGACACATTTATTTACATGGTTACAATAGTCTTGATTGAGGGTGGGCCAATAGTGGCCCAAGTGAAGGATATACTTAAAAATAGCTAGCCACTAAAATTCCCCCCCCAAAGAAATTCTATCATGTGTTTATTTGATGGCATGGGAGGCTTAATGATTATGAAGACAATAAATAAGGATAATATTAAAGCCACATTTGTAAAGGATTCCCCCTAATATGGTGTAACAAGTGTTATTCTAAACAAAATTTCTTTAGGCATTATTTGAAAGGTTAGGTAGGATAATACCAAAGTTAAGATAGTCAAAAGTTTGATCATACCAAATGTTAAAAGGGGATGTTTCCACATTACAAATGGTATGGAGATTGGAACTGATATTTTAAGGTGTGATAAAATAATGGAGGGTGAAAAACAATTTAGATTTGATAAGTTGAGATGAGATTTGGGAGGCAAGGGATGTCATCATATTTACAAACTTTTTAGTAGATTAAGGAACTGACTAGATAGTGTAATTATCAAATGATGCCAAGAGTACATCCATGAGTTGTTTTTACTTTAGTAGGACATCATTTTTACATTGATAAGATCCTATGACCTTGTTGATGACAAGTTGGGAGTTGCCAAAGACACTAATTTTATTGACTCCCAAGGATAGGGTAGTTTGGAGACCTATGACTAGAGCTTCATATTTGGTTATGTTCTTGGTGTAGTCAATGTCAAGTTTAAAATAAAGGGGAAGAGTTTCACCATTAAGGGAACGAGAATAACTCTTGCACCCCCACCATATTGGCATTTAGATCCATAAAAAAACATTGTCATTTAGTAGGTAAGTTTTTGTTGGGACAAAGTTACAATGGACTCATATATAAAGGTAAGAGGAAGAGGTCTATTATCTAGTAGAGGAGATTTATCTAATTGGGCAGTGAAGACCTATCCTTTAATGGATTTTTTTGGAAAGAGCTCAAGATTGAAGTCATCTAGAAGAATGAGCCACTTAGCCATATTCCAATTTTGATATGGATTAGAGTGCATGACCTTGAGAGGGTCAGTGTTAGTTATGACATAGGTTTTATGATTAAGAAGATATTGATGGAGTTTATAGGACATAAAAACTAAGGTGAGGTAGAGTTTTTAGGGATGGGTATGCTAATTTTCATATTTTATAAGTGTGTGACTAATGTAATAGATGACTTGTTCTTTATTTTGTTCATCATGATGAGCAAGCATTGCCCCTAAGTAATTATCAGTGGTGGACATATATAGGTAAAAGGTCTAGTCTTCCTTAGGATGGGTGAGGATAGGTGGAGAGAAAAGGTACTCCTTGATTGAATCAAAGGATTGTTGACATTATTTGGTCTATTTAAAAGAGGTGTCCTTATTTATTAGGTGGTGAAAGGGTTGAAATTTATCAGATAATTGGGAGATGAAATGATAAATTGATTAAAAATTTCCATGTAGGTTACAAAGTTGTGTAAGGTTAGTATGAAGAAGCATTTCTAATATTTCTCTAACTTTGGTAGGGTATATTTTGATTCCACATAGAGAGATAATGAAACCAATAAGATTTCTTGATAAGACTCCAAAAAAACATTTCTTGGGGTTGAGCCTGATATGATAGTGGATTAGTCTATTGAAAATGATGGTGAGACCATCTAGGTGATCCTTAAAAACTTTGTATTTCCCAAAGAGATCATCAACATAGTCCTCTACAATTTTATGGATGATATCATGAAAGATATAAGTCATGGCCTATTGATAGGTTTATCTAGTGTTCTTTAGTCCAAAGGGCATGACCCTATAGTAGAAGGTTTCCCATGGGGTGATAAAGGAAGTTTTATGTTGATATTTGGGGAAAATCAAGATCTAATTATATCTTAAGAAACCATCTATGAGAGATAAAATTTCATGGCCACTTGTAATATCAATAAGTTCATCAATGTTTGGTAGAGGAAAGTTATCCTTTAAGCAAGTAAGGTTGAGGTCAGGAAAGTCAATGTAGAGGCAAAGGTCTAGTGTGGGTTTGGGGATGGGAATGATGTTAAAAACCAATTATGGATAGTCAATGGGTTGAATAAATTTGTCAAATAAGAGATGTTGAAGCTCTTTTTTGATAAGAAGGGATATGTGAGGATTCATCCTATGAAGCTTTTGTCAAATTGGTTTATCCTTAAGATGGGTAAAAATTTTGTAGAGGGAAATATATGGGTCAATGTTGGGCATATCCTAGTAGGACCAAGAAAATTATATATTATGGTTTTGAAGGAATGAAGGGTAGTCTTGTTGCATCATGAAATTTAAAGATTGGCTAATTTTAATGATACATGGGTTATCTTGAGTTCCCAAGTTGACATCAATAGTGGATTCATTAAGAATATTTTAGTTATTAGGAGGGAGAGATTTATGAATTGAAGAATCCCTCATACCAATGTAGGAGGGAATGTAATCATCATCCTAATGTTAAATGGTGTAGATGGAAGGATAATCATGTTCAATCATTTTAGGATGGATGAGTAGAAGTGTTCTAGTTTGGCCATCCTTTTGATAGGTCAAGGGGCCCAAACTAATGGTGTTGATAAAAAATTTAGATGGGATGATATCAGAGTCTTTAGGTTGAAAGGGAGATGGGGTTGGTGAGGATGGAGGTTATTCATCGATGATGGTAATGGGTTTTGGTGATGTGGGTTCTTTTGGTGGTATAAACCCAAGGCTAAATAACTCAACAGGTTTCTGGTTTTTGATGATGGGTAACTCATGAGTTCCCTATTCATAAAGGCTAATACAAAACCCCTTCTATGTATAATTGTAAAGGTAAGCTTTGGCAAAGGCTAGTTTATCTAGGTAAGAAATTTTTTTGGAATGAATGATCATATGAATAAGGTACTGGTAGGAGTGAGAAGTGGATGATCAAGTCCCCCATAGATAAAATTTATCTGATTGTTAGGGACCCTAAAAGGGATGATGGTTTTGATGTTGGGATCATATGAAGGGTCATATTTGAGGTTCCCATACTCTTGCAAAGTAAGGAAAGAATCTAAGGCTAAAATTTGATATTCCTCAAGAAAAAGATGTTGAAATGTTGATTGTAGGAAATCCTAAATTAGAATTTGGGTGAATGGATGGTTGAGTTAGTTGATACTTCAACATCATTATGAGCAAAAGTGTTGATGGTTTTGGTTGGTGGGATTGTTTTGTTAGAAGCTGGTTGTGAGGTAGATGAAGGAGGTAAAATATTATCATTAGGTAAATATGCCATATTTCAAGAGGTAAATGGATTAGGTTCAGCTTTAATGGTAATAACTTGTCCTTCATACTCAAATTTGACACATCGGTGTAAGGTAGAGGGGACACAACTCATAGCACGGATCCAAGGGTGTTTGAGTAACACATTGTATTAGAACTTTCCCTCTATAACATAAAATAGTTTAGGAATGGTGTGAGGCCTTAATCAAATATGGAAAAAATGGTCCCTAAGGTGGTGGCCATGGTATCATTAAAAGGATGAAGGATAATTATACTTTCTGACATGATGTTTTTTGGTAGCTAAAGTTGGTCATATGCATAAGAGGAGATAATGTTGATGTTATTTCCTTCATAAATCATAACCCTCTTGATTTATGTTTGATTTATGTATGCCATGATGAAATGGGAGGATCAATGTCTTCAAGATTAGCAGGTGGTATTTTAGAATCCTGAAAGGTAATGAGGGCAAATAGTTAGAAGGCTCAAATAAAGGGTGCAAGAGCTTGAGGATCATATAGTTCAACATGTATAGATTATAGAGCCTAAATCAATGTCTAATGATGGTAGAGTAAGGTGTTGATTAGTTTATAGAGCGTCATTTTCACTAGTGTCTAGTGAAGTTGTTTCAACACTAACTATTGCATGGATGCAGAAGGGTTAGAGGGAGAAGGTCTCAAAATAGATAATTTGGGTTTTGGTGGTTGTGAAGGTGAGGGTGTAGGCATTTGGTTTTGTTTATAAGGTTGAGGGGTTGAAGGGTAAGTCCATGGAATGGATGATTTTTGTTTTCCCTTATCTTTCTATTGGGCTTGGGATCATGTAACCACATGAATAGTGTGGATAGGGGGGTTTGTTGGGTTTGGTGGTTGCTTCGGTTCCTACTTCTCATCCTTGGGTAGGAGTGGGAGAGTTGATAAAGGTTGGGTAGGTTGGGTTGATGGTAATATTGGTATTAGGGGTAATAATGGTTCTTATAATAGAACATATTCATCTTAGAGATTGTGCATAAGTGTTTGGAGGACTTTACATTTATTTGTATCATGTTCGTGAGTCCTATGGTAAAGGAAAATCAAATTCTCATTGAATCATGTTGGTTTAGGATGTGAAGGGTCAAAAGGTTTGAATGGATGTAAGATAATGGAAATGGTTTGTAACAACCTTTGGAAAATAGTTGAATAGGATTCAAGCAAAGGTATTGGAGGTGGTGGGTTGTTGGTTTTAGGAGAGTGAACTTTCTTGGGTGTAGGTTTTACTATGGAGGTTATGGTTGGAGGAATTATTTTAGTGGGTGGTTTTTGTTGGGTTTTATTGGATATTATTGGTTTGGGGGTTGGATATTTGGATATGGAAGACTTGGATGATGAAGGTTTAGCTATCAGTGGGAAAGTAGAGGTGGATAGGTTAGTTAAAAATGATGGAGAACTAGAGGGTTTGATGGGTGTAGGTGGAGAAAATAGGGATGCTTTTGTAGACGAAGAATAGATAACATGAATGGTATAAGGATGGGGTCCTAAGATGGATGGTAAGTGGAAAAGAGGTGGTATGGGTCTAGTTAAAGGTGGAGGTTTGGGTAACTCTACCTTTTTAGTTGGTTTAGTTGGATTTATTTGATAGATTGGATGAGGATAATTCCAACCTCAAAAAGGGGTGAGTGTGACTAGGTGTGGGAAGAATGCCTAGGTTCTTGATTTGTTTGATGAAATAATCATAAGGTGAGTTGGTAATATTAGGTAAAGGTCATTAGGATGGTTCATTTATGGTTTTAAAATAGGTATTTGGTGAAGAGTTAATAATGGGTTTAAGGGTGGATTCAAGGGAAGCCAATGATCTAAATTTTTCTTGGTAAGGGAGTCTAAGATGAAGTCAAAAGGTGGATTTGTAAAATTTAGGTTGGGAAGTGAACTCTAAACTTTGAACTAACCTAGAAAAGGTCTTGTAGATGGTTCCTTGGTCATTGGTTTCAAATCTTAATCCCTTTGGTGGAGAAGAAAGAATGGTTTCTCTATCCTTGGTTTTGGTGGATGGTTCCAAAATTAGTGGTTGGGTAGATGAGGTACTCTCCTCTTGGTTTGGGATAGTTTTAAAAGAGTTAATGGATGGATGAATGATAGGGGAGGTGGGTATGGTGTCTTAAAATGAAGGAATGGATAGATTTGATTCTATTTTTTGGGTGTCCACAAAAATGGAGGGTAGTTCTATCACTTGAATGGGTGGAGTAGAGGAAGGAATGGTTATAGTGAAGGTGTCATTTTTAGTGTTTCCATCAAAGCAGAGGTAGATAATGTTAAGGTATCATTAAGTGAAGAGAGAGAGGTGGTTAATTATTCTATTTGGGTATCTAAAAGAAAAGGAGGTGAGTTCACCATTTTTGTTTGCATGATGGAGATAATGGTTTGTTCAATAATAGGCTTGTTATCAATAACATTGATTGTGTGTGCCTCTAAGAGTGAGATGATTCAAGTTGGTTATCATGGTGTTTGGGAATGGGACAATGATTAGGGAAAGGTTCAGGGAAAATATAAAGGGACTAATTAAGAAGTGCATTGGGATTATAAAATTTGAGTTCTCCTCTATCGATCAAATTTTGGATAAGAGTTTTAAAGGTATTTCATCTATTAATGTCATGTCCTACAACATAGTGAAAGGCATAGTGGCCATTCTCATTATACTACATAGATAGAAATCAATAAGCATAAAATTATTGGGGTGGTTTAATTTGTGGAAGTATGATGAGGTAAGCTTTGAGTAATTTATCAAAAATTGATGCATAAGATTCTCCAATGGGAGTATATTGTTTTAGAGGAGCTCAGTTTTGGGTTTGGTTTTTTTGATAAGGATGGTTGGAAGAATTGGTTTGAGGTGATCGGTTAATAGATGGAGGTGGAATGGTTTTGAGAATAACTAAAATTGTGGATGATTTTGCCTTGGTATTAAATTGGTTGGTTGTTTTGGTGGAGTAAGGGTCATTGGATTTAAAGTTGGAATTTTTCTTCTATAGTTTTAATTTCCCTTCATAAATGGCCCATTTTTCCAATTTACATGCCATGGTGAATACCTCATCAAAACTTGTGAAGGTTTGAACTTGAAGAGTGGGGGAAATATATTTGGCACAACCCTGAGATAAGAGTTAAATTAGTTTAGGTTATGGTAAGGAAAAGGTAAGTTAGTTTATGAGGCCTCTCCATCTAGAAATGAAATCAATAATTAACTCATCATTGAATTGCTTAATGGAATAGAGGTCAGTAAGAGAAGATTTTTAGATATATTTACTAATAAATTATTTAAAAATATTTGGGCTAGTTGTGAGAAGGAAATGATGGAGTGCATGAGAAGAGCACTATGCCAATGAAGGGTGGATCTAGATAAGGGCATAGGGAAGGTTCAAAGAAGGAGAGAATCATCTTATGTGATTAAATAGCAAGAATGAAGGAATGCTCTTAAATTATATGGAGGGTCCTCCTTACCTTGAAATTTGTAAAAATTGGGTGATTTCCATTGAGAAGGATAAGAATAGATGGGTACAGATGGATGGATGGGTTTGTTACAAATTTGATTTTAGGATAAAAGCTTATGAGACCTAGATATGGATGACTCTAAGTTGGTCATTTATCCATTAACATCTTGATCAAATATAGTTAGGGTTGGGAAGATGCATAATTAAGGGGCACATTATATTGAGGTTGGGTGGTATCTATGTTTAGATACATGATAGAAGGTGTGGATGTAGCCACATATTAGTAAGTGGTCATAAGATGTTGGGATGGTGCCCCATAAGGACTGATTGACACAAATTATTGGGTGGAAAGTGTTATATACCATTGTGGGTTAGAGACATATTGATAAGAGGTCATGGATACTTATTAAGGGATGGATGTGGGTTGACTTAAAGGTATGGTTGAGGTAGTGGGTTGAGTTTGGGTAGGTTGAGGTTGTATGGTGACTCTAGTGATAATGGGGGGAAGTGTTTGAAGTATAGAAAGCACCAAGTTTTGAAATGGGGTAGAAGTTGGTGGATTGGTTAAGATAAGGGGAAAGGTAGAAATAGGGATATAAGATAACCCCATGGTAGGTAGAGTATAGGTAACTATAGGAAAGGTTGAACATATATATGAAGTGTGGGGTGTAGTAGGAGGTGTTTGATTAGAAATTAGAATATTGGATTGGATTTGGGTAGTGGTAGTAAATGGGATGTTAGAGGAGGAAGAGGCTTGGGTTAGCAAGGGTTGGGTTTAGGTGGTACCCACCATAAGATGAGGAGGCATACCGCAAGGAGGGTCTATAGGAGGAATAAAAGTAATAGAGGTACATTGAGGTAAGTTGTTAAGATAATGCTAAAGGTCCACCAAATTGTTATCAAGGAAGGTAGTGAAGTTTTCATCACCCTAAAAATAACCAGGATTTTGTTAGGAGGGGGAGAAAATTGAGGTGAATCCTCATCATTTGAATTGTACTCCATGGAGGAAGAGGAAGAATGTGGTAGTTGATCAGTTTGGTTTCTCAGTTGTTATCTAGTAAAGACCATGTGAGGAAATAGTATAACAAAATTCACACCTCAAACAAAGAGTAATCAAAGGAAAAGAATTCAAGGCAAATAATCCATACACTATAAACATGTTAAATCCTAGAATTATTTTAGATTGCTTTTGGCTTATGCCTTAGAAATTGTGAAAAGTAAATTCAAATCATAGATCAAGAACTAAGGGGAAATATACAGTTAGTTTTAGGTTAAGTTCAAGTGGTCAAGAGAGAAATCTATGTTGAAATTTTATACATGGATTGGTATTGGGGCCTACCCCCTCACTTCATGGTCCCATAATGGTAAGAGTGTTAGGTGCTTAGCCAAAATATATTGAGTTCAAAGTTTATACTCAACTAGAGAGCTGAGTTGGTTCTCCTCTTAGTGATTAAATCAAAGTAGGACAACTGAGAAGGGGTAAGGTTGCCTCTAGGTGATAAAATCCTCATTGAGCCTTATCTCAAGTATGTTTTGATGGGTTAATTTTTTTATGGTTTAGATTAGTGTGTGATAACAAATAAGGAAGCTATGATTAATTACTTTGACCTCTATGTTACTAGATGAACTAAGATAAGTAGGCAATCAATATATGCAAGAGGTTTATTTTAAGCCCAAAAATAAATTTTCATATTTCATTTGATGATAAAATAATAGAGGAAGAAAATGGAATTGGGTCCCATAGGATGTGCCAAAATGTTTCAATTAATTTTACTCATTTATTAGTTTTAGAAGGTAAAGTAATGAAACTAGTAATGGGTGTGTAGAAGAATACCTAGTAAAGTACAGACACTAATCTAGATGATAGTGAGAACTTCTCTTTAGCTTGGAAATAATAACCTATAGATAAAAAAGACACTTGAAAAGGTGTTTGTTATATATATGGTTGATTCAATTGACTAGCATGATGTAGATCTAAGAAGTGTATTGCTTGCTAGGTGGTTGTCAATCCACTGTTATGATAATTACGTTGATATAAATTGAATGAAAGGATACTTGTATTCAATGATATGAAAGTAAATACATAAAATAAATAGAAAATAGATGGTTATTTAATCAAAACAACTAAAATAGAAAAAGTGGGTCAATTACTTATTCTAAAATGGTCAGGGTCTAGACCAAAAAATCAGATTAGTCACTGTTATCAGGCAAAAATAGAGAAAATTGGGTTTGACTAGTAAAAAGGGGTTGAAATATTTTTTTAGATTTTTATGCCATAATTAACATCAATGATCAGGTGAACCATCAGCTTTTGGGTCTTACTATCGATAGTTGGGTAGCCATCAATGATTGGGGTAAACCGTTGGTGGTTTTGGAACCATCAACGATTGCTTGTTTAAATATGGAATGATCAAAATAAAAGGTACATGTTGGGTATTTGGATAAGAAAAGACCTATAATAGGATTTAGGGATGGATAATAAGATAATAATAGGTCTAATAGGTAAGGGAGGCTATAAAAAAGATAAATTAACCAAACAAGCAAAAGATACCTAAAACTTAATAGTGGAATGTTAAAGTGATTTGGCCAGAGTGACAATTGTTTGGCTTCAAACATAATTTTGATAGACCATCAAGTGTCCTATGGTATTTCCTACTCACTGAAAGGATGATGAACACTTGTATGCAAGATGTCTTGGATGCTAGATTCTAGATTCTATATTATGTATTTCAAATCCATTTCAATTCATCCTCTTCTCCTTTTGTAGGATGAAGTTACTAATTTTATATGGGAATAAAGTTGTCAATTCACATCATTTTAAATCAAGTTTTAAAATTAAGTTTCCATTTATGGAAATTCTTATCTCATAGAAAGTTATCAATGCTTTAGTTTTTTTAAAATAGGTTTGGGGACCTAACCATTTATGGTTAGGCTAACCATCGATGGTTTGTCCAACTATCGATAGTCGAGGGGCTAGAGGAAAATAAGTTAAATCATGTTGAATTAAATGGTTGTGTTAAACATGTTAAGTTAGGGCTCACATTATTAATTGAGTCTAGTTGACTAGGTGATCCACTAGATACGAGGTTGAATGAGGGTCAAAGAGGAAGTTTGACATTGAAAGTTGTCATGTTTAGTTTTTGAGTGTCTATAGTATTTCGTACTCACTGAAAGGATGATGAACACTTGTATGCAAGATGTCTTGGATGCAATATTCTAGATTCTATATAATGTATTTCAAATCCATTTCAATTCATCCTCTTCTCCTTTTGTAGGATGAAGTTACTAATTTTATATGGGAATAAAGTTGTCAATTCACATCATTTTAAATCAAGTTTTAAAATTAAGTTTCCATTTATGGAAATTCTTATCTCGTAGAAAGTTATCAATGCTTTAGTTTTTTTAAAATAGGTTTGGGGACCTAACCATTTATGGTTAGGCTAACCATCGATGGTTTGTCCAACTATCGATAGTCGAGGGGCTAGAGGAAAATAATTTAAATCATGTTGAATTAAATGGTTGTGTCAAACATGTTAAGTTAGGGCTCACATTATTAATTGAGTCTAGTTGACTAGGTGATCCACTAGATACGAGGTTGAATGAGGGTCAAAGAGGAAGTTTGACATTGAAAGTTGTCATGTTTAGTTTTTGAGTGTCTATAGAAGACATAGAATTAGAAGATCTTCATGAATTTTTTCAAAATAGATATTCCAAAAAAAAGATCCAACTAACTCAAAACTTTTTTTTATGAAGAGTAAAATACTTGGAAAAACCTACAAAGCCTTTAGAAAATTGTCATTACACAAGTTTCAAGCTTATTTTTGAAAAAAACCCTAAAAATTTCTTTGAAGACTAAAGGTACGAAGGCCAACTTTGAGAAATATGCTAAGTCCCTTTTTGGTCTTCGGTGTTTGTCCTAGAAACAAAAGTTTTGACTCTTCTCTATAATATTTTATCCAAAGACCAAACTCTTTTAGAATATGATAAGTTCAAATACTTAGCCATTTTTATTTAAATCCATCTAGAATTGAAGAACCTTCAAGCCTACACCCAATATTTGAACTAAAATTTTCACTTCTATGGTGACCAAAAATGGTCAACACATATTAAGCTAAATAAATACCATTAGTTCTTATTTATTTCAATTTATTTCAATAGTTATAATTTATTATTTTAGCAATCTTAGTTGTATAAATTCAAAATATTATTTATCTAAGTTTTCTATTAATTAATTTTTTGTACATTATTTTATATCCCTTGTGATTGAACTATTTAGATATTCATAACCATATCCATAATTTTTTCAATTTAAGGTTAAACAACTACATATAATAAACATATGAATATTTATAACATACTTCTACCAATTCAAGTTCTAAAAAATAGATTATCTATCAAGATCAACTACCTAAAATAATTGTTTTTCCACTAGGAGATGACCCTTAAAAAATTTCTCGTGTGCCTCCTTCATCACCTCAAAACTCACCACTAATTGGTAAAAGTGGTAACTTGTGTGTTAGCTTTCACTACAACCACTTTCATCCACATTCTCATAATTTGAGCTACTATCTCTCCATAGTGGCACCACTCTCCTCCCCTAGATCCTTTTGGAGGATG
>JARHVA010006385.1:0-107500 GCA_037957365.1 Torreya grandis | reverse complement strand
CAATGGATGGTAGGTTTTTTTAGAGTTTTAACCCTCCTTGACCTTTTAAAGTCCTTCTTCCTCTTGAAGACCTTGTTCTCTTCTTGAGGCAAATGGACTCAGTTCCTCAATTACGAAGGTCTCCCTTTTTGTTAATTTCAATGTAATCTCCTATGGCATAGGTCGGTGGTGTGTTCATCTATGACCCATTGTTATTTTCCTTCCTTCTCTTAGATGGCTTGGAGGAAGAAAGATAGATCCCCTTTCTAGGACTTTTAGTGGCACAATTAGGGTATTTTTTTAGTACATGGTTTGCTCCCATCAACCTTCTATGCTCAATATTTCTCTTTCCTCTTCTTGAAATATTTCCCCTTGAAGGAAGCCTCTTCTCTAATTGTTTATGCTACAATTCCCTTACATGTTAAGTCTTATAACTCTCCTCCTAGGACTATGACTAAGGGGTGCAAAACACTTGTTGGCATATATACTAAAAAGAAAGGTCATAGGTGTGAGGTATAAAGGTTGAGATTGGAAGTAGTAGCTCTAGTGGGAAGTGACTCCCAATGGATGATGAAATACCTTCTCTCTAGACACAAGAGAAAATTGGCTTTCTACTAAGGTTGTAAGCAACATTATTTTTGGATGAATCTCTCTTTGACTATTCATTATCTTATCTATTTGTTAAATTTTTGATGAGTTGAGGATGTTTTATATACTTTTGTTTAATTTTCCTTCAATTTGTAGGACTATATTTTTCTTGTTGGTGGTGTCTCATTGAGATTAGAGTTATGTGTCTTTAATCTCTTGTTTGCTATTTTTGGATCAGGGATTGGACCCCTGGTTATACCTTAAGTGTTGGTTCATAGCTATGGTGAAATTTTTTTACCCTTAATAAAATAAAAAACATATATTTTAAATATTATTTTATATTAATATATAATCACATTTATGAGATAACATGTAAAAACACCCATAATGGATCATACTTGGGTTGTTGGATAACTTGTAGCTTTAATATATAAAAATAATACACTTGAACTTTTTGGGAAAACATTTTGAATATGAAAATTTACATTAACCATGTAAATGAAAATGTGCAAAATAATTTAAAAATATATGTATACGATAATTAATTTTAAAATGATAGTTATTGATATTGTTTGTCATCCTTAAATTACCATGGACATCGGGGTTAAACATCAAATCAAATGTAATATATTGATGATTTTATTCATGTTCATGTGGTTACTAGCTAGAATTATATATAATCCACGTGATTCCCAATGTTAATGATAAAAAGACACATTTGGAACTATGCTCCACTTCCCATTAGCTATGTTTTGCACTCATAAATTGATTAATGCCAAAATAAATGCATAACACTTTGTTTGTTCAATGCTCATAAATGAAAATTCAATAACAAGGATTACTCCATATATTTCGATTGCCAAAATGTTAATTGGGAAGAATAGCATGAACTTAGAGTAACATGGATTTAATTTATTCCATGTTGTCTTTGCTACACTATATTTTAATGGCCTATTGTATGTAGTACAAGTGTTTTTAATCTCCTTAGTTGGAATGTCTTTCCCCATTAAATATTGAAATTAATTTTATAAGGTCTTCATAACATGGCAATAATTTATTGGAGTGAAAAGTGCATTTTTATTGATAATCCTGATTATACATTGTTATTGGTATTTAAAATAATCATGGAAGTGAAATGCAATTAGTGGATAATATTGGCTTACAAAGAAATGAAATTAAATATATGATGAGTGTAAGTCACTATATATTTTACAAACATGGCACTAAACATAGAGCAAGTAACCATTTGTGCACTAAAAAGGTGGTTCATTCGCTGATTGACATGAAGACCAAGTCTATCTAGTGCCATCATTATAGACAAAACCAAACCTAGGTTTCTACAACATAACATCCAATGACATTCCTCCTCTTCTCCTCATTTCCACCTAAAAATCTAAATCCAAATCCAAATATAGACACACCATATAATAAAGTATGCTAAACTCTATTCTAAACTAAATATTATAAAAATGAAAAATTAAAAATGCTCTCACATGTGTTCATCTTTAACAAGGATGAATGTGAGTGATGGAAGACAATAGTATTGAAAGATGAAGTAAACATAAACCTTGAATGATAGGAGAGATGCACAATAATCTAAGCATTGGAGACATTTTGGTATAAGGAATTGAAGGGATTTATAATTCCAAGTAGGGGAAGATGATGGATGATTCATAGTTGTTTACCACTTATCCCTTGCAGATTTTGTATTTTTTTTATTTTGTAGATGACGGATACTATAAATGATTCTTTCATTTTTTTGTGAATGAAGTACAATTATTTTCATTAGGCATTGAATATTCTTCCTTGCCACATAAATCTTTATATATAAAAACAAAATGAAAAAACTCCTACAAATTATCAATACTCATATCTTAATAGTCTTAACCAATAAAATAAACAAATTTAATTATTTCCATTCCCATATAATAAGAACTAAAAAATCATTATTTCATTGGCCATGGCTTGCAACTAAAGTGACTAACCAACCTGTGAAAATATATGGTCTAGTTGTCAAATGGACCTCTTCTACCTTAATATTTATAGGTACACGTCATTAAGAGTTTTCAAAGGTTGGTTGATCACTTTAGTTGCAAGCCATGGCCAATGAAAGCTATATATATATATATATATATATATATATATATATATATATATATATATATATATATATATATATATATATATATATATATATATATATATATATATATATATATATATATATATATATATATATATATATATATATATATATATATATATATATATATATATATATATATAACTTTCAATGGCCATGGCTTGCAACTAATGTGATCAACCAACCTTTGAAAACTCTTAATTGTGTGTGTGTGTGTGTGTGTGTGTGTGTGTGTGTGTGTGTGTGTGTATGTAACTCTACATTTGAAGCATTGTCTTTAACAATTATGTCTATCTACTGTAATGCATTACAAATATATAAAAATATGTTTTTTATGTTAACTCATCTAGATGTGATAAATAGTACAAAGAAAATTTAAGTGTGAATAGAGTTTATGGGGATAAATATATGCTATCATTTTACTTGTTTTAAGAAATCATGTATTCAAAAAGGAATTCTCGCTCCAATTTTGGCCTACCAACAAAATGGTTAAAAGTGTCTTTGATTTTCAATTATCATAGGTTTTTTAAATATTAATCAATGTTAGTGTTTTTGGTAAAATATAACCCATGAGCATACAAAAAATTTATAGCCTATGCACAACTATATTGATTAGGTAATGAATATAGGTTTATGATGATTTACAATATATAAATCTTGGGTGATTTTGCAATTGAAAAAAGGGATGAGATTAAGTTTAAATTTTAAGTAAATTCAATAAAATATTTTGATATTAAAATAATTAAAATTTAAATAGAAAAATTTGAAAAAATAAAATATAAATTAAAATGAAACTAATATCTTGTATTATTTCAACATGAAAAATTACTTGTATAATAGATAGAAAGTTTCATCACCCTATCTTTGCCAGCATGTGAGCATATAATATACTAGTATCTAAGACTTCCATTAATATGTCTTTTTAGCATTTGAGCATACAATAACCATAGATATATCATTATAATATCATTCCCTATTAGGGTTTCATAGGCTAAAGAGTAGATTAGTGGAAAGGGGGTGATGATGAGAGATAACAAAACATGGATGGAGAGTGAACAAGGGGCTCCACTTGGTGCAAATGTAGCAACATAATCTAGTAAGGATGGGAAGAGTCTTGAGCCATATAAAGACTTGATTGATTCCAAAAATAGGGGCAATAATGATATTTGACCAAATCACTCACCAAGGGACACAAAGGACCAAAGCATTTTCTAAGGGAGGATCTGCAGGCAGCTAACCAAACATAGTAAAAGGGAGTTTTGGATCCCATATTGGACCAAATATGAAAAAAAGGGATTGTTCTATAGTTGATGGTTGAAAAAAGAGAAAACATATAAGATAATAGTTTAAAGGATAAAATATCTATTGTAAAACCATCATATGTAGAGGAACTTTCAAGGGAAGGATGAATTCAACCATTATCTACCACCAAAGACAACCCTGATATCATTTTTGACAAGGAACAACTTAAAGTGACACACAAGAGGGAAGATTGGCTCTCTTCTAATGTAATGATCTATTTTTTATCAACCTCTATACAAGTCTACCCCACCTTCATGATTGTCTAAGGGGATATTAGCAGTCTCTAGTAAAAGGTAAGAGCAAAATTAAAACTTTATGCTAGAGGTACTTTTTTTTGTGATTTTTGATTCTACTAAAGATAAATATTCAATCTTCAAGGACCATTATTAGGTTTTGGAGGAGCACCACATGGTACCATCTAATCCATTGTATCTATATTTTAATCCTCATATAGAAAATTTAGCTCAAAACCAATCTAGATCCATTTACAAAACATTCATCTTCAATTTTGGGATCGTAAATTTCTTAAAGCTATAGGAAATTCTATAGGGTAATTTTATAGTAAGAACTCCTTAACTATAGAAATGGGATATTAAACCTATGCCCAAATCTTGGTGAATCTATATATCTCTAATGACCTACCTACACAAATGGATTTAAAAGTAAGGGATAAAACATGGGTTTAATCTTTAGACTATAAGGGTTTACTTTCAAATGTTTTAGATGTTTTCATATAGGTTATTTGGTGAATAATTTCCCAAGTATAAAACACAAAAAAATAAATACTTGGTGGAAGTATGTTGGTTTACAACATACAATAGTTGAATTGGATACTAAGAGTGAGGTCCTAGAGGTGGTTCTTGAAACACTAGTGGAAAATGCGGAACTAGTTCAAGAAAATATTGCTTGTCTCAGAAAAGATCAATATTATAATCATTTCTTTAGAAAATTTATCTCTAGGTGGGAAGGCTATGGCCAAGGATTCTGTAAGTAAATGTAATGATAGGATGAAGGTTCTAGATCCATAAAAATATTTTAGTTGATTCATTAGAAATAAATATCCCCATTCTTTTTTACGAAGGGGGTGAGGGATACTGGACTATATTTTATAACAAGAAAAAGGGGCATGATAAGGATTTAAAGCCATTTAGTATGAACCCCAGATCTATAAAAAAGAATGCCATGGAAGGATCAAAATTTTTTGTTGGTTGTTTTTTAGTTGTCTTGTTGTTTTGTGATTGAGATATAAATTGTTTTTGTTTCATTCTAGCACTTTAGGCCACATCTAATTTTTGTTCTTTTAATCATGGCCCTCTGGTAGAGGGGTTTCATTAAGTTTTTTAGGTTATAAATTTTCATCCATTGTTTCAAGGGAGGGGTCCCTTTCAAAACCATATGATTCACCAATCATAAACAAATATGTCTTGTGGACCTTGTCCAAATATAAATCAACTACAAATTGAATTATATATTATGTAGGCCATGATTTATATATTATTGTTTTTATTATAATTTGTGGTTATCATTGTATCATGTATTTTACGTTAATTTTTTCAATAGGTTACACCGCAATGCCATAAGAGCCAACTAGTAACACCACTCATAAGGAAGGCATCAAATCATCCACATGATGGTTGTGATATCCATTTCCATTCCTGAGGGGAGTAAAAAATTTACTGCCATTATGAGATCAGCTTTAGAGACATTTGGATATTAGAGGTGGTGAACCTTATGTTGAATGTTCTAGGGGTGAGTGGCTCATAATACAATTAGAAATCCCCCAATGATTAAATAACTCTTAAATATGTTTGAATTTCAAATTTTATCTTGGACTTGAATTTGCATGTAAGCCAAAGATAATAGAGAAACTTTATCGTTAATAGAGAAATAACAAGACCATTCATCATTGTTAAAAAAATTAGAGTTTATAACATTACATAATTTAAATATAATGCATTTTAAACTTTTAGGATTTATTGTATGTAAATCATTTGTTTGTTAAAGAGCTGAGTATAGTAAAGTAGGGTAGAAATATGTAATAAATATATCCATTGATATATTATAAAATTGATCTAATTTAACCTTTCAAAAAATAGAAATAAACACTTTAAATGAGAACTTAGCTAGAAAATTATTGAGATGGATGATCTAGAGGCTAAAATTTGAGGCAAAGGCTAGTCTAAGTATCAAAAATAGGTTTCAAGGGGTAAGATACTTCCTAAATAGTAGCATCCTAACTAGAAAATAATGTCATATGGAATTAGTGTCCTTTAACATAGATGTCCTCTTTATAAACAATTTATGGGTTTTCTATATTAGGTTTTATTATGACATTAACATTCACCCTTAGAGAGGGTTCTTCAAGTTCTCTCCCATTAAGTCACAATATTGGGACAATCCTAGTCTATGGGTAACCTATGCTGAGGTTAAACCTCTATAGTAGGCTGAATTTCTTTTTGATGCTCACCCTAAACTAAAGTTAAACTAATTTTTCACAAGGAAAAGGGTTAGAAAGGGAAAAGGGATCCTAAAAAAGTTAACTGGGTAATGCACTAAACTTAAAAGGGAAACTCATGTAAGCTTGAACCCACACTATATCAATAGAAGATAATACTAGCTCACACAACCTCAAAATCAAGATACTTACATAATTATTTCATAGAAGAGGCTTTCATTAGAACACTAATATATACATACAAGTAACATTAAAAACTACCCAAACAAGGTTAGAGAGGAGTATAATGGATGAGGAAGATTTTCCTTCACATAATGCCATCATACATAACTCAGTAGACACAGACTCAAGGTAAGAGATAGTTAAAGAAAGTCCTTATTACATCAAGAGGTATTTCTTGAAAATGCTTGATAGGTTTGAGACTAATCAAGAGGAGCATACTTTATATTATCTCAAAGAGTATCCATTTCTCCTAGAAAGATAAAAAGTCTAAAATATACGAATCCTTTCAAAGGAGAAGAGAATGGGATAATATAGGAGAAGGGGAGAAGAGAGAACATGTTTCAAGAATAATTAATGATCTAATACTATCTTTAATGAATACCACACCATTATTTCATCTAATCAAGATGTAATCCATCATGGACAAGATAGCCTACCTTTTTCCTAATAGCCTCTGAGCAACAGACTAAAAAATAAGAGTTTTACCAAAGATGGTGAGTCATGATCATGTTTATGAAAGGGACCCTTAGGCACTATAAAAATATATTAAATGTTGATGCTACTTATCCAAAAATGAGATCTCTATCTTTTATCGTCTATGCACCTTTCCACTTGGATTTTATATAAGGACAAAACCCACACATCCATGAACCTGACTAAGCTTTAATTATGTCTACTTTAGGTAGATATCTATCAAGAACATGCCTAAGGATGTACCTTAATTGATTACATATAGCTACCCCTTGCTTTGAGAACTAGACCTAGGATTATTATAGAGGAAAATCAATCTAAGACTATTCATTTTCCTATAGTCCATTTAGATGGTGATCTACTCAATGTCTAGTCCTTTTATAATAAGTTTCCAACCTTTTGGCCTATATTAGGTTTAAAAGACCTATTTTACCTATATGGAACTCTATTGGCAACACGTGGTCATTATTTTTTATCCTAGTTTAACTTGGGTTGAGCTTGAGCTTCATTCCATGTATTTTTCAATAGCTCATGTTCATTCATTTCCTTTTCCCAAGACAAACTACTCCATCAACTTTAGTAAAAAATGTCCCTATTTGGTAATTTGTTCATTAGTTATCAAAAATGACTTGGATCATTAACCCTTTGACTAATATCACTTTATTTATCCTTCTATGTATGATTGAATGAGAACCATGGATCCTCTATTAGTTCAACATATTTGAGGCACTTGTTATGTATGTATTTGATCCTTGGATTTGCTTGGTCCCACTTACGCCATCCTTGCCCTTCCTCTATTAGATTTGATAGGTATGAGTAAATGTGAGCCTTTTAATCTATATTTGAAATTTCAAATATATCCCCACTAGTGCCACATGTTAAACATGCATTCATTCTCAGGATTCATTTTTATTTTATATTCTCATGCACTTACACCATATGTCAACCTCTTGGGTTCCTTAACTGTTTGACCCCTCTCACACCATTAGTCAAGATGTATGATTGATTGAGGACTATTATATCTACCATGACCCACTATTTTAACCCAAAAAACTAATTCACAAAAGTAAAACTGATGTTTGTGTGATCATCATTGATGTTCATGTGACCATCAAATTTAAGCTCATAAGAATTTTTTTTCTCTATCTTAAACTTGACATCTGCATGACCATCAAATATGTTCATGATCCCACCAAATGATGGGAATGAATAAACCAATTTTAATATCCTATGGTCTTTTTAAATTAAATGATTATTTGTTGAGTCCTAAATTTGATTTATCACAAATGTTTTACTCTACAAGTCCATCTTTGCATGCTTATAACTTGAGCCAAAAAACTCGTATGAGCATGGAATTTTTTGAGGATGATCCTAGCATGTAGATCTACAATTTTTATTAACCCACTAGTCATGCCAAAATTTTGAGTGAAGATATTAAATACATAATTTGGTTGGTCTATTTGCTCCTACATGATGTCCTTGTCAAAAATGGCTAAGTATGGAAACTTAGTGAATTCTACTTGAGAAGCCAACTTTGAATATGCATAACTTCTACTGAACTTTGGTAGATGACCTAAAACTTGATGCATATGTTTTTGGGATTAAAATTAGGAAACTCATATATGACCAATTCTTCTTAACTCATCCACATGTGGGAATGATGATGTCAAAAAACTGCCTACTCAAAATTTGTACCACTAGACTGAAAATATCTAGATGAACACAATGAAGGGCCAGATGAAAACCATGCACTTCCATACTCATTCCAAGAAATTTTAAAATTTGTAAGAGTCTATAAAACCTACCCATATTCTCATCCATTAGTAAATTGATCCATATGGGTACAAGCTTGGTATGTGGGCCAGAATTGGCCAACATATTTGGTGACTCATAGGGGTTGCATTTTTATCTAAGAAAAATAACCTATACCATGTGACTTATCTAGTCTATTAGTCATTGAGTCCCTAATTTGGTCCAACTCATTGACTTGAAGTTGAAAATAAGTTTGGCCCTTTCCAAAACTTCCTCTTGAATCAATAAGGATAAATGAACAACAAAAAAATCAAAGGCAAGTGCACACAGGCACTTGTAGGAAGGAAAAACAACTAACCTAATAAACAAATGTGATTGAAGACACTTAGAGAAAAGCATGAAAGTAATCTTATATATATATATATATATATATATATATAGGGTTACAATTCATATATATTTTCCACTTGGGTCAAATGGAAAACTTTGAGTGTCATTCACTTGTGATAAAATAGGATGAAAAATACCTTAATTTTTAGATCTCCTAATATGTGAGCTAAGATTATTTAATTTTGATCCCTTTGGCATGGTCTCAAGTGGATGAAATTAAATAAAAATGTCTCCAATATAGACATACTATTCCATTTCTTCAAGGCATACCTCATATTGGAATATAGAAACATCTGCAACCTTATCATTTTATGGCTCAATTTTGTGCTCTAAATGAAGCAAAACATGTTATGGATCCTCTTTTTCATCTTCCAAATGAGCCAAGTACTTGATAGGGAATCATTTTTTCAATATGAATCTTGAGTAGGATTTTACCTAGCTTATTTGTTCTGATGTCCCATCATTATGCTCCTCAAACATAATTAAATAATAGTTTCTTTGGAGAGGAACATAGAATACCTGTAAGACCTTATACAAGCCTTATAATGTGACCAAACTTATAATTGAAACCTATGATGACTCATTAGGATCATGTTAAAAATGCACATTTTGACCATTTACTTCTTAGACTTGCTTACTTGAAGGTACAAGTGCATCATCCAAGCTTGAAAAAAAAATTTCAAGTTCATCCTAGAAGGAAGTCTCCTCTTGATCATATGTATGGATGTCAATCTCAAACTCATCAAGACTAAATCTATAATAACTAGATTGGTATTTTTACTCTAAATAGAGGGGAGGTTCATATTTGAAAGCAAGGTCTAACTCATCATGCTTTTGATGCTCTTTGTTGGTATGCTGATCAAACTTTATCACGCAAGAACTTGATATGTCTTCTTCATCAAACTCATTCAAGGTTTTAGCTTGCTCCTCAACTATAAATGATGGTTGATCTAACCATCCAAGGTTTAAAACATTACATTATCTTTCTAAACTTTATGCTCTAATTTGCTTTCCTCTTATTCTAGACTATTAGGGCTATCTTTATTTAGTACCTCATCTTAAAGTGTAACCACCTTGGACACCTGGTCTTGATCCTCTTCTTGATCTATGTAGAGTGGACCTTTAATATTGCATTCAAAATCTACTCTATTTTCATCTTGAGGTTTGTCCTCATCAGTTTCTAATTTATTCATATCAAATCCATACCAAGAAGGCTAGTCCAAACCTAAATTTTCCCATTTTGGTTGAAGTAGACAACCCATCATGATCTCTTCATCATAGACACTTACATTGTCCTCTTTATGTTCACTTATGACTGTAAACTCCTCCTCTATCCTTTTTAAATTAGGTTCCTCCTTCATGAGGGAGATGGTGGGAGGGTGAAAAAGTTCACCTTGCTTATAATGTAGGAGAGAATACCTATAACTAGAGATCTTGAAGGCTCTTTTATGAAGATCTTGAGGAAATGAGAGAGTCTTTAAACTCTTGTACACCAAGCTCATTGATCTAAGTTACGGCTTCTTGATTCTTTTCTTGCAAAACTAACCTTTCCTCTACCAAAACTGGTTCATGGACTACTTGAAATGACACCTCCTCCTCCTTATTTATGCCCTTGTGAACTAATATCCATGATGTAAATGAATATGAAACAAATAATTTTTCTTCCTTTTGAATGGTTATAAGATAGGGTGTCCTTACAAGTGAGTGCAAGACATAGCTAGGGTCAAAAGGTTTATAGAAATTCCATGATGGGATAAATTCATGTTTTTGAGTGGGAATGGGCATAG
Source organism: Torreya grandis (assembly GCA_037957365.1). NCBI lineage: Eukaryota > Viridiplantae > Streptophyta > Pinopsida > Cupressales > Taxaceae > Torreya > Torreya grandis. The sequence goes on along the minus strand of JARHVA010006385.1, from coordinate 96,411 downwards.
GGGTAGGAGAGGAAAAATTGATTGGCTCATTTGACATACTCTTTATCCAATTACTCAAACACTTATTAAATGGACAACACCCACCCTTTCATCTCTTGCTTCTCAACATGTGGGTAGTCATCTTCTTCAATGGATACCCATACATTTTATAACTCTTACAAGAAGATATTTATCCTTTCCATGACATGAATAGGGAACTATTGTCCAAGCTTGACCCCCTCATTTATTTTCATGATTTTTCTTCTTTTGTCTAATATTACATCTCTAAGTTTTGATAAGGATGGACTTTGAAAAGGTTGACTAGGGGATTAATCAGGGAATCTTGAAGGTTGAGCTTGAGGCTCTTAGAGGGGGAGGGCACATAAGGTTGGTCCAAATGAGCCTACTACCCTTCATAATATATTATCATACTATCTACATTTTGGACCATATTTCTTATCATTGATATATCTTCATTCTTACAAGGTGACCATTATTCTCCCTCACAAACTAACCATATGTTCTTTACTAATTGAAGAACACTCCTTGATTTTTGTAGAACATGGATAGGGATAACTGGAGAAAAATCTAAACCCTTACCAATCTCCCTTATCAACTAAATATAAAGTACTAATGCTTACTTGACCCTTGAAAAGGATGTAATAGGGTAAGCTTGGTCTTGATCAGGGGATGTAAAGGACTAATTTTAATGCAAAGGAGGCTGGCCTTTGTCATATATAGGGTTAGGAAGAGGACAAAGTCCATGGTAGGGTTGATAGGCTATTTGAGGGTCATTTGGGGGGAACACATAAACATTAGTTACCTAATAAGTGTGATGTTGAGGTAGACAATAAGCATAATGATCAAAAGATGGTTGATTGTATAGACTAGATTATGATGATTAAGAACTTAGATATGGTACTTAAACAATTGATATATGTTTAGATTTCCCATTGATGTTTGTATAATGCCTCCAAAGGCTGATATCTAAAAGAACAACATAAAAAATCCTTCCACTACTTTAGACCTTAGTCCTACTGGGTCTGCTAAAAACTATTATGATGTTAACATGTACTCTTAGATAGGGTTCTTTAGGATATCTCCCATTAAGTCACAGTATTGGGAAAACCCCAAGCTATGGGTAACCTATGTTGAGGTTGAACCTTCATAGTATGTAGGATTCCTCTTTGATGCTCATATAAAACTAAATGTAAACTAATGTTTCATAAGGAAAATAGTTAGAAATGGAAATGGGCTCCTAACAAAGTTAATGATGTGATGCACCAAACTTAAAATCAAAACTCCCATAAGATTGAACCCACACTAGATCAATATAAGATAATACTATCTCAAACAACCTTAATATAAAGCTACTTGCATAAGTATTTCATAGAAGAGGTTCAGAGTAGAACACTAATATAGACCTACAAGCATTGTTGAAAACACCTTAAACAAGGTTAGAAAGGAGGACAATGGGTGAGGAAGATTCTCTTTCACACAATGCCATCATACAAAACTCACCAAACATAGACTCAAGGCAAGAGATAGGTAAATAAAATACTTATTACATCAAGAGGTATTTCTTACAAATGCTTGATAGGGTCAAGCCTAATCAAGAGGAAAATACTTTATAGTGTCTCAAAGAGTACCCTTGTCTCCCAAAAAGATAAAAAGTCTAAAATATAAGAACCCCTTCAAAGCAGAAGAGAATGGGATAATATAGGAGAAGGGAATAAGAGAGAAGAGGGAACATGTTTCAAGAATAATTAATGAACTACTACTATGTTTAATTAATTCCCCACCATGCTTTAGTAAAATTAAGATGTAATCCATCATGGACAAGATAACCTACCTTTTTCCTAATAGCCTCTAAGCACTACACTAGAAGACAAGTTTTGCCAAATATGGCAAGTTATGATCTTATATATGAAAGGGACCCTTAGGCACTCTAAAAATATATTAAATTCTTAGGTTGATTCTCCAATCATCAAATCTCTATTTTTGATCTTATATTCACCTTTCATATTCTCTTATGCATAAGGACAAAACCCTCATATCCATGAACCTGATTGAGCTTTAATTATGTTTGATTTAGGTGGATATCTATCAAAAGCATGTATCGAGATGTTCCTTCATTGATTACATATAGTTTCCCTTTGATTTGAGAATTGGACCTGGGTTTACTGTAGAGGAAAACCAATCTAAGACTACTATTTTTCCTATAGTCCATATATATGGTGCTCTGCTCAATGCCTGGTCCCTTTTGCAATAAGTTGCTACCATTTTGGCCTATATTAGGTCTAAAAGACCTATTTTACCTCTATATAGCTCTGTTGGTAGTGCTTGGTCCTTATTATTTATCTTGGTTCAACTTAGATCAATCTCAATATTAGTTTTATGTATTTTTTACCAGATCAGATTCATTCATTTGCTTTGCCTAAGTCAAACTACTTCATCAACCTTCATTAAAAATGTCTTGGCTTTGCCCTTTGTTCATTAGATGTTAAAAACTACTCTGATCATTAACCCTTTTACTCAGCTCACTCCATTAATCCTTATCTATATGATTGAGTGATATCAATGGATCCTTTATCAGTTCAATGTGGTCAAGACACTTATCATCTACGTATTTGCTCCTTGGATTTTCTTGGTCCCACTTACACCATCCTTGCCTTCAATCTATTAGATTTACCAGTTATAAACAAATGCAAGCCCTTAGATATATATTTGAAATGTCAACTCTATCCCCACTAGTTTCACATGTCAAATGCACATTCATTCTTAGGATTCATTATTAGTCTATAGCCTCACATGCTTATGCAATGTGTCAACCTCTCAGGCTCTTTAATTGTTTGAACCCTCTCACATAATTGGATCAAGATGTACAATCAAGTGAGGGCCATTAGATCTACTAGGACCCACTATTTGAAACCAAAAAACTACTTCATGCATTTAAAATTTATTTTTATGCTCCCATCAAATGACGTTCACACAACCATCATTGACATTGCATGAACATCACGTTTAAGCTCAAACGAATTTGTTTTTCTCTATCTTAAACTTAAGATCTATGTAAACATCAAATACATTTATGATCCCATAAAATGAAAAACATGTAAACATAAATTTCAAGCTCTAGTGGTATTTTTAAATTAAATGGTTATTTTTTAGGGCCTAAATTTGATGTTAAAATGAATGTTTCACTCTGCAAGTCCATCTTTGCATGATTATAACTTGAGCCAAAAAGCTCATACAAGATGAATTTTTTTGAGGATGATCTTGATATGTAGATATGTAAATCTACTTGATCCAATGGTTTTGTGAGGATTCTAAGTGAATATATTAAATGTACAAGTTGTTTGGTCTATTTACTCCTACATGACATATTTATAAAAAAATGACTAAGTATGGAAACATAGCAAATTCTACTTAAGGAGCCATATTTGAACATGCATAAATTTTGTTGTGCTTTGATGGATGACCTAAATATTTATGAATATTTTATTTTGAAAAAGATTACAAACCCATATGACCATTTATTCTTGACTCATCCACATGTGGTAATTATGGTGTTAATAAACTACCTACTTAGAATTTATGCCACTAGACCCAAAATGTCTAGATGAACATAATGAAGGACCAGATGAAAACCATGAACTTCCATACTTATTCCAAGCACTATTGACATTTTTAATGGTCTCTAAAACCTATCCATATACTCATCCTATTTTATCTTTGGTTCAAATTTTAGTTCCATGTAATCAATACTTGTTCCTTATATATCCATTTTTCTTTAAAAACCCTAGTTTTTCATGTTTTTAAGGGTTTAAATTAACACCATGAGAAAAATGGGTTAGTGGGTTTAATGTTTTGGATATGTGATCCACACCCCTACATGGGCATGCTGCCTACATACCAATACTCTGTGGAAGGATCAAGCTTGATGTAGTTCTCTCACATAAGTGATTTGTAAAAATTCAAGTGAATATAGTATTATAGTTTAATTGAGTCCTTAGAATGTGTTTGTGATTGAAAATATAAGTAATTTGAGCTTAGGAATGTGTTAGATACTAGTATACAGAAGCAGGGTGGAGTAAGGATTGATAACCTTAATTATGCATAGCTTGTTGTGAGTTTACATATGTAATTTACATCTAGTGGTTATAGGGATAAAATTCATGTATTTATATTATTCTTATACTTGTGTGCATCCTAAAAGATGTCTTGACTGCCCATAGGAGGTCTAATATTTGAAAAGATACAAGTTTTTGGGAAAAGGAGGGAAATGATAGTAACACCATTATTGGGACACTAAGACTATGTGGCACTACTGCCCCTTTTATATTATTAGTGTCCAAGTGGAAAAACACTAGGTGTAAAAGGATGGGATACAATAATGAAGGTCTAAGACTAATTTAGGGATGACTAGAGATGTTTATGGCCTATATTAAGGCTATATAGGTGTGATAATAGGATCTATGATAAGTCTAGGGCTAAGTTGGAGATAGGTGGTCTCAAGTATCACCCTTAAAAATTAAGTGTCACTTTTAGGTTATTGCATTTTCATCCCTTTATTATAGGAATGTAGCAAAGCAAAATTAATGGGATAAAGGAAAAATAAGTGTACGTAGACTTACCTAAGAGGTGAAGCCCATGAATATGGATTTGAGTATTTGAATCATAATCCAATTCATGCCCTACAATTAGAACATGCATAGATCAGTCCTTACCTAAGAGATATCAAACTCAAAGACAACATTGAGTAAAAAAGTAAAACTGAGTAAAATTGAGTAAAGGGATAAGAGACAAAAAAAGAATAAATATAGCTCACTTGGTATGCAAACCAATGCATAAATATGGTGATAACCTATGCGTGTGAATGTATATAGTTGAAACCATTTCAAATAATTTGGACTTATTACTAGTCTAACTCCAAATAAAACTATAAAAAATAAGCCTAATTTTTTCAAAAAAATTTATATCTAAATTCTCTCTAAAGAAATAAATGGGGAATATATCCAAATAACTACCATACTCCTAGTCTACTTTATTTAGAATATATGAAAATTAATCCCTTTCTAGTATTTACTCTAATTTATCTTAGGAGGTATAAGCTTAGATTATATAAAATGGTGCTTTAGTGATCAATCTATGAATATCTTAGACTGAGCTATGGCTTACTCAATCTTCATATGTGGGTGGCTTAAGAACTCATTCCATTTTTTACTCCATTATTGCCCACCCCTACTTAGTTAATCATAACCTATGAATAACTTGGATTGGAATAATGGTATGTCCAACCATATCATGTGGGTGGATTAGTAATTAAATTACACTATGAATCCATCATTACCTACCCATGTGTATTAGATGCATCTAAAACTAAAATTGCATAATGTAACTAGAAATGTCTAACTAGAGATGTCTACTCTGTGGTCACCTAGATATATTAGGAAGCTTTAGGCCACTCAAGAATACCAACCACTATAAATGAAGTAATAAATGAAACTAGTGTGTAAAATATAATATGATGTCAAATATATACAATATATAGAATGACATATAATTTGTCATTCGATCTGATCACCTAGTGTATAAGTGAGCATATGAAAATAATGTGTTGTGCACATGCCCCCAAATCTGGTATCTACCTACATAGATTTTAGATTGAGTTGTAATAATATATATATGAGTATCTAAAATGAATATGGGAATGATAATGACACACATGATGCCCCTAATCTGAAAAAACTAGTATGAATTTGAGCTAAACTAGTATGAATCTGAACAAAACTAGTAAATCTATAATTGAACCTATGTAAACCTAGATTGTACCAATTGTAATTTATAGACAATCTAGTTTTTTCTAAAATTGAGATTACTAGATAGTAGTGTCATATCTTGGATAATATTTCTATGTGGTGATAGTGTCCTAATTTGGGCATTCATGTCCTTTTGCTTTGATTTTTGTGCAATTATATTGATCTCTATGCCACTATTTTCCCATTATGTTTATTTGAGTATAATTTCTATAGTCTAAGCTTGTATGATGAAAATGTACCATGATTTAATTATAGGAACCTAATCTCTATGATAAAAACCTATGAATTCTACCTATTTTGAGGTTAATATTGAACCTATGAAAGAACTATCATCAAAAGAAAAATCTTAATAAGATGTGTTTTAGCTGGAGCATATATGATATCTACATAATAATCTAATATAATGTGCACACATAACATAATAATGTAATATAATCTAAGTATAAGTTTGTAATGTGGAATTTATATTATGTATAGCATTCATAAGGGTGTCAAGATAGATTTAACAATGTATGTAATAAAAAAATTGAGTAATAATTGAGTAGCTACCTAAGGGAATAGGCCATGATGTCCTTCACAACACCCAATTAGGAAGGAGAGATGCATGAGGTCCCTCATGGAATATAAAACTAGAGTGTGTAACAAGTAATATACAAGTGTCATGGCCATTAAACATATAATAAAACATACATAAAACACACATGAGGCATGAAAAGTAGGCCAAGTGGCCACAATATAAGGTACATTATTACTAAATCTGATAATGGTCAAATGTCCACATACACAAGGAATAATAAAGTTGTAATAGAGACACATAGAAGGACACATTAAAATGTCCACATACATAATCAATAAATCACACAAAAGGACATCGGTACATCTCTAAAGCATGCATATTTTGAAAAAAAGTGGGATAGAGATAAATAGTAATGGCATATTCAAATGCCCTCAAATAGAAAAAGCATAGAGACATAATAAATTATAAATTAGGAAGGACATAAATTAAATTACACATGAAAATGTAATACAAATATATGTAAGAGCAAAGATGTACATATACTAAGTCTAGAGTAGTAGTAGCTAGCAAAAAATCTAAGTGGAGCATGATCGAAATCAAGATATAACAATGTTAAATATATGATGTAAAGTGTATAAATATGTAATATGGTAATCAAAACTTTTTATATGATACCCCCAAATTATGTTTCAAATAAATAACCCATGTATTTTTGTAAATTCCCATTGTGAGTAGATAATAACAAATTTGGATCAGTGTATTGGACCTGAGTCTTGTAAGTAATCTACAAGCACTTGATAAGGACAAGTGAAGCATATATGTATAATAAAATTGATTATACTAAGTTTTTATATATTTCTCTCCCTTGGTTCCAAATAATAAACTCTTTATTAAAACACTTGAACTTCTCCTTGTCCATCTCCATGAGTCTTTAAATTTTTTTGATAGCCTAAGAGAGGGTCAATTGTCCTTAGGAAGTGAGGCAACATGTTCAAGTAGTGAGCCATTTAGAAAGACTTAAGATGGTCCCAATATCACATTGTTATAAGTTGTATCAAGTCTTAATTTTTTGTTAGTTGTGTATAAGAGTCTATAATAAGGCTTAAGGTGGTCTTTATGATTTAAACCATGCATGATAAGGTGGTGAACACACTACAGTCCATAGCTAGTCATATGTCCATTTTAGCATGCCAAGAACCTACATAAATAATGGTAGAATTAAATATATTAGGGATAATATGATGAAGTATGGCATTCCTTGTTTAAATTCTTATCATAATTTAAGGTTATTTAGAAAATGTTAAGGTATTTTATTCAATTGATGTTTCATTTGAAATTATGCATATTTTTCCTTATAAGGGTGTCTAAACCATGTGAATAATAATATTATGATCCTTGAGACACCATTGAATCATTATTAAGGGTTAAAATTACCCTAAAATATATTATTGCCATCATAACATCATTTTAAAGCAATTTTATATGTAAAAGGAGGTCTTTTTAGAACTCAAATGATTTTCATCCACCACAAAGGGGCCTACACATGGGAAAAATGACATTTCAACTTCCTTCCATCCATATTATATATTTTAAAAACATATTTTATTCCTAATTTCCATCCTATTTTCCTCCAGTGGTCTTTATAGATCTCAAAACCTAAGAAAATGTAGAGAAATGATATTTTGAAGGTGTTTATAGGACTTGTACAAATTTATATGGATAGGTTAGGGTTAGATGAGGTCAAAATTTTTATGGGGATTCTTTGTAGGCACCTTAAATATGAATTCATGTCTCAAATATGAAGAGAAAGGTAGAAAATGTAGTAAAATCCCCATTAATATCCTTGAATAATAACAAAGGCTAGATTGAGTTGGATGGTAAAATTCAGACAATGGGAGTCAAATCCCAAGATATTAGCTAGAGGTAGAGTCCCTAGTGGGATTTAAATTATTTGAATTGGTTTTTAAATCAAGGTCTTGGGATTTATAAACAATCACTAAGACCCCAAGGTGGTCTTAATCCCTTTGCAAACCCCATAAGCTCAGCTATAGGGAGATTTATCAAAATTTTGAGCTTGTTATGATAGTTTAAACATGGAGAAAGGTATATAAAGTATTATTAATTTTATTAGACTCATATAAGCATGTTTTCATGGCACTTACAAGGTTAGATGAACACATAATCTCCATTATAGGTAGATTATAATCATGTGCAAGGTTCATGTGTTTTCATGAAGAAGTAGAACATAAGGGTGATTGGTGAAAGTTTCCATTGATTCCTCCATGTTTCTCACATACTTCACCTAGTCACCATTTTTTTTTATAATAGATCTCTTTCAATATCTTCAATGTTAATAATGTGAAAGTAGAATAAAAGATCCAAATGTGACCTAGTTACTCTCATGGAAACAAATATCCAAGCTGAGGGCACATGAATGGTGTCTTATTTAGTTTTCATGGGTGGTTTAAGATTGTGTTACAGATCCTTTTTCAATAAAAATATGTTTCCATATGGACCTCGAGACCAGAACACATAGACTACCTCCAAAAAAAATCCATTGGCTTGTTAGCATGGTTTAAGGTTTCTTACTATTGTTTAAGGTTTTTGTATACTCCTAGGTTTTACTTTATCCCTCAAGGTGCCTGACTCATTAGATCCAAATGAATTACCTTATTTAACATTCATATAAGGAGGTTTAATGTCTCAATAGGTAGTATTAAGTGGGGAGTATCAGTCCACATGAGGTCTCCAAAAATATAATCCATATAATGACTTCATCAAGCCATTTTTACCTCATAATGAGATTTGGATTTCAGAATCATAACATCAAAAGGACTATGTAATGCACTTATAGGTTTAAGCCCTCATAGAAAATCCTATGCATGGAAGTTATACCAATTTTTTTTATAATGCCATGAAAATCCAATGAAACTATGAGAGAGGAATCCCACTCAAGTTTGGATACTATTAAGAATCTAATGACATAGTTTATAAGGTCAAGTTTAGGCCCAACTCTCAAGACGGTCTCCCAAATCACCACCTATAATTAAGCCTAGACAGATGCAATATAGGGCTATATACTTGTGAAGATAAATATATTAGGGGAGATTATTGAGTTTAAAAGGAGGACAAATAGGTTCCCAGTATGGTGTATAAACCCTTCTTTTACTCATTTACCTATATAAAGACTCCAATTGGAGTCAAATGTCTCCAACCCTCACCTACAAAATGGTAGTCTAGTTACTTTAAAACTTAAATATACGATGCCACATAAAAATTGAGGAAGGATATTAAATGAAGGATTAGGGTATAGATGTTGTGTTATTAAAAGAAAATGGAATATGAAAAAATGGCTAAACAAGATGACCAATAGGACCCTCTAATTTTGCATACATAGTTGGTTTAATGCATTCAAGTTAGCCTGATCAAGATGGGATATCTAGTTGGTCTAAATGATAAAGATAAAAAACTATGTGAAAAGGACCCCATAGTGGTTTTATGTCATTTATATGGCCTTTAAGGTATTTGAATTTAGAGTCAAGTTTAAGAGAGTTACCTAGGATTGACTTAATATTCATAACACACAACCCTATGTGTATGGATATAGAGTGTGTTTGATTGAAAAATAAAAGAAAGAATATAGTAAATGAGGTTTTGATGAAGACTAAATAAAATTACATAATAGGTTAAAACTCCATTAATAGTGAAAAAAGGAAACATAACCACTCATGTATTTGACATCAACTAGTATGAGCATCGAGTATACGCCAAGTAAGGTCATAACAGACCTAAAGAAGAAGAATAAAAAAGGTGGGGTATGAACCATTGTAAGACTATGAAAATTTTTGGTTTTGAATGGTTAATGATGCTAAGAAGTCCTGAGGCCACCATAGGTAACCAAAACTAACCTTGCACTTTGATGGTCAATTGAGTCTTATAAGACCTAAAACTGTACATAAGGCCTCAGAGACCCAACTCCATTATTATGACATATCAGGTTCCTCAGGTAGTTATAAGGCCATAAAATGTTGTATAATTGTTTTAAAGGTATTGAGAGAGGTTTTTTAGGAGAGAATAGGGGAAGTTACATTTTGGCCTTATATCCCTCTTCAAGCTCCATCACCACAATCTGCTAGTTTGGGATACTAGTTTAAGTACTCATATCTTACATGATAAGATGCATGGCACCTATTTATATTATTTTAACTTTAGGACTCAAATTAAATTTTAATATATGAATTAGATATCTATTTTTATGGGGGGATATATATGAACAATCCTTAAGATTGTAAGCATGCCTAGAATGCCTAGTGAAATCTTGATGGCTGCCAACCTTTGCTCAAAATTCATCATACATGATGCATGGGATTAGGATATATAAGGGATTTTATAAATGGTATATATGGTCAACATTCATGGCCTTAATTTTTCATTCCAAGGTTGATTCTTTGTGAACCATCGTTAAGATGTTAGGCCACTCTAAGCCCTCCCAAACCCTCATGGAGGACCTGATGAACAATAAAATCTTCCTGATGATTTTAATAACCATAAGACACCATGAAATTATCATGAAGAAACATAAAGGTAATATTTGATCTAGTTTTACCATAAATTTGGCACATGTGAGTAAAAATGTGTAAGGAAATGGTTTATAAGTCCTAGTTTTGAGACTATTTGCATGTTTACAAAGCATAATTGAGTTTCATAGTGAATTTTAAGGATTATTAGGCATATTAAGAGGTTTTATGGTCTTAAAAAAATCAATTTTTAACCATTATAGTAGTTCAAATAAGCCTCATAAATACACTTGAACTCAACCAAGGAGATAACCTTAATTTCTAGTAAGAAGGGAGTGTTATAGTCCTATTCTCATAATGCTGAGAATATCAAAGGCATAAAAATTATTGTAATAAATTATATAGGCCATTGATAATCTCAAAATATTCCTAAGTCTTAGATAACTCACCTACTAGGAGGACAAACACATAAAATGGGATATGAGTGGATTCAAGGGTGAAAGCTAGGAGAATAATATATATGTTCAAATAAGTATCTACCTCTCATAATGGGTGCATGAAATATCAATGCATGTCAAGGAGTGATGGAGAAATTTAAATGTGCATGTTATATTCATGGGGTCAACTATGACAAAAAATTCCATCCATCACACTTCTATGTCCAATGGCTCATTTAAGACCATTTTATAGTGAAGACAATGCATGGGAGAAGTCATGGAGCTATTACTACCCTCTAACTCATGTTTGTAACTAATTATTAAACTAATGATGGTCATCATGAATTATTATCCTCACTTATATGAAACATTATCCTTCTTTTCCCTTCTCACATTTTATAAAGTAGGCTTCAAGAGCCATTATATCCATCCCTCTACTGGGTATGTGAAAGTGTTGCCCATTTGTATCTATAACCTCAATATAATAGAAGATTAACTCAACATATTTTATGTTGGTATTATAGTCTATTAATTCTAGTTATATTTTCATAAGTGGTTGATTCTTCTCCCTTAGAATATCCTTTCCTCCACCTAGGTACTAGTGAAGTGTCCTATGCAAATTACATAGTGTGTATAGGTGTTAGTGATTGTACTGATAGTGAAAATTGACTGACAGTGCCTTAAATCAGGCCTATCATTTATCATTTCTAGTTCATGGTAATCTATCATAACCTCCATGTGAAACATTGATGTGTAGGAGTATTTTAGAGAGAGAGTGTGTGTTAGTAATTAGTCTTTTTCTATCCATAAGTATTGTTAAGGACCAAGTAAAGGAGGTCAAATATATTTATGCATCACATCTCATAACTTAAGTTTATTTCATGCATCCTTATATCCATTTTCATTGACAATAAAATAGGTTTAGAATTTTTTTATTAATGATTCATTACGGGAGCTATCCTTAGAACTAGAAGTTCATCTCACTCAATAGGCTACCTACACCTAGAGGTGATCCCATTGTATGAAATAAATGAGGTAGGTATGAAAAAACTTTCCATCAAGGGTGTGGCCCATATTTATAATGATTTATGTCACACCTAGTGGGACATAAATTCAAGAAAGTTGGAGTAATTACTCATAACATTTCATGAGATCAAGGAACTTTAAACACTCTAGTTATAGACAAACATCCAAGTTTCATACAAAATGTAATCACAAGGTCTTCATCAAAGGTATGGAAACTAATTTTTTTTTTTTGAATTATCCTTGGATTTTTATAGGAGGAAGAGGTACCCTACATCTAATCCCTATCCTATACCGCCTACTTCTCTTAATCCTACTCAACAAAGTACTGTTGCAACTACTACACCCCCAATGGCTAGGCTTAAAATCCTATCTCTACTGTCAACACTAGGTTTAGTCATTAAAAAAGGGAATAAATATGGGTTGAGATGACCCCAACCACCCCTATTGAGCACTTATCACATTTATAATACTTTTAAGATGGCTCAAACCAAACATAGTTATCCTAGTTATGTGTACATGTGAAATGGTACTCCTTTAGTATGGATAAAATTTGTAATATAATTTTTTGACACATTATAATGGAAAAAATCACCTAGATTAGGTGATTTAAACATGGACATGGATTTATCCTTGTGATTAATTTATGATTTCAGAGATTTAGGTAGTCCTTCTCGATGTGAAAGTGTTAGATAGATTGTTGTTTTATAAACTATAGATGAGTGTTATATATGTAGTATGATTATAAATTTTGGGTATAAATATTTTAATCTCTGGGTATCTTCTCACACCATATACACACATAGTTTACTAGACATCCTACAAGGATTATTTTAAATTAGAAAATAACTATTTCTAGGTGCACAATAAAGTTTGGAACATGTAGATATTTTTAGACATCTAAAGTCATCATTGTATGTCCAAATGTATCTATAAATATAAAAAAAATAATGTGATGTTTATGAGATATTATAATTAACATAATAAGTAAATAATGTAAAGATTATAGAATTATTATAGGTGATTTATAGAAAATTGGGAGGTCCAACCCATATAAGGTAAATGGATAGGAGATAAGGGTGTGCAAGAGCCATATGTGAACACACAACTCATGCGAGATAAATATAGGTCAGGATTAACATTTTAAAGTGTTTTGTACCATATTTGAGTATCTATAATTTCCCTTAGTTTATTATAGTATTGAAAATTCTAGAGTAAAAGGGTAAATAAATTACATACATTAGTGTGTTAAAATAATTTGTGTATGGGAGAAAAATCCAAGTGTTTAAATTTATCCATAAAAACATGCAATAAAAAATGTATAATTAAATGTCCATATATGATTCAAACCCCAAGTAAAATTATAAGAAACGATTACACATGTAAGTGGAAAACCATGTTTTCCTCTTAACCCTTAGAGGTTTGGATGATTATGAAAAAATGGATAATTCCATGGGGTGATCATACCTAAAGGTGAATTCTAGTTTCTAGATCCATTGACTAGAAATATAAATTACCCAAATATCATGAAGAATGAAAGGATCTAATCCATATAGTAACACATACTCTATACTAAACTACTAGTTTAACTAATTTTGAACCTCAAGATATAAGTTAAATTCCCATACTAGGCTCATATGTAAAAAAAATAAACCATTATATATACATTATGTATTTAAAATGTTACATTCAATACCTTTAGTACAAACTTGAAAATAACAATGTGAATGCATGAACAAAATCCAATCCCCATAATCTAATAAACTAATCCAACCTAATATAAAATGTCATAAATTTATATGTTAGTACTCCCTCAAATTATAAATATAACAAACTATCATACTTTTAAATCATGTAAGCTACATTAAAATCTGAATTATCCATGTATTTAGGCTTAAATATCTATGAGAAGCCCATTAATATGTTCCATTTTTAACATGTGGAATGTATCCTATGAATTACTCCTCTTATAATAAAAAGGTTAAACACATCATGTTATATAAAAATATGTATGAATGTAAAATAATTTGTTGGCATGTGGATAGTATGTCATCATAATATGACTATATCATCAAAGCACATATGCAACATGTATCTTAAAGATTACAAGTGTCATGTCGAGATAGATACATAAAATATGAATGCAATAGTAGAATCATATATATATATATATATATATATATATATATATATATATATATATATATATATATATTTGAATCATGGCACAACATATAATTCTAAAGGTATGTGATATTTTGTTAGAGGTACAATCACTGGGGGGGGTGAAATAGTGAGCCTATAGAATCAACCTTAAATTTCATACCTCTCTAGTTATTAATCAATTACCATAAGTATTCATAAAGCATACACAATATTCACATCAATGCAAAAGAGAGACAATGCAAGATCAATCACATAACACAAGACATATTTGGGAAACCCTCTTAGGGAATAAAACCCATTGGAACCTCCAATTGGACTACTTTCCTGTGATAACAAAAACCAATTTAGACCATAAAGTAATTAATCAAGGAATGATCATTCTTGATTTTAGTGAGACTACAATCCCATAAGGAGTTACTATAATTGTCTAGCTGAGTACCCAAAACTAGGCTTTTAGCAAGTTTCACCTTGCAAGGAGGAAGCAACCACCTTATATGTTTACCACTCAAAGCAAAACCTATGAACACATCTCCTCAACATTGATTTCCTACCAATATAACGGAGATACAAAGTATATCATCTCTCTTCAACTTTGCACACTTAATACATCCAAAGCCACCTTTTGGACCACTCTACACTTCTTATCAATAAATAGATCACCAAAAGAATCCCTATTATTAAAATCACATTACATACTTGAACCAATACACAAATATCAATAAGGACACATTACATATCCCAACTATCCTCACTCTTCAATCCTTCACTCACATTCACTTCAGTACACCTACAACCACTCTATCATAATAATAGAAACATGACCAAATGGTTATACACATAATCCACACTCTGATCTTCCACTCATATTAACCACCAAGATCATATATCCTTCACCTTTCCTTTGCTCACATTACACTCTCTCAAATAGCCTCTTGAGCAACTTACTCATTCTGCCTCCTCTAGGATCATTAGGTCCACTAAGTTGTATGTTATTCTACACCAACTAAATTATGAAATCATGTATAATACTATTTTTTATATACTAGTCCTCACTAACTTGTGATTTCTCTTTCAAAAGTTATAACCTTCACTTGGTTCTACATTCACAAACCCTTATCCAAGTCTTACAAGTCTAGAAACCAACACATTTGGTTTCACTATTTATAGAGCATTCTTGATAATCAAAACCTTGGTTGGCCATTAAACATGCCTTAAACCTTAAGTAAAATCTCACATTAAGACATATATAAATAAAATATTCATAGGTCAGCCATAAAATCTATGGGTCACCTTTAAGCAGCTACACCTTTTAATAAGGCCCTTGTAGCTCTTATAGGTATCATGGTGACCTATTCACCCATTTATAAAGTCATCAATTAAAAAAAGAAAAAAATACCACTTTTAAATACATTTTTCCATTCCATATGTCCCCTTTTAAATCCTTAAATGATCACAATCATCTTTGCTCACATCTACATATGCTCAAACAACTCAAACACTGACTTGGTACATAAGAATATTATGAACAAACACTTAGTCAACTTCTTAACCTCTTTTTCATAGAAAAATATCAATTGGTTAAACCTCCAAATAACATATATATCATCCTCATAGATTATAATATACTCCCAAATTTCTAATTCACCATGAAACATTGAAATAGTAACAACACAATCTCAAACATCCTTCTCAGGTCATTTGTAGAACATAGTAGAAAACATAGTCAAACTTAAACCTTAATATATTTGATTGTAAACTCTTTATAATCTTCAAATAAATATTTTTATATGTGCCTTGGATTCCTATACCACTTTAATTTTTAAAACATTATAAAATTATATCTATATCTAAAGATATGTCCCAAAGACTAGACATTAGTTTCTCCCTTGTTAAATTTGAATATTTAAATGACAATGGTCACAATTAAACTTTGACCACTTTACTCACGTATCATTTCCTCACTAATCAGATAAATTATACAATATTGATGTTGTCCAAAATTTAATTAATATTATCCAATTCTAAAACATTAAACCTCAGTCACTTTGACCTCATCTCATGTACCCTTACAATGTCAACTCAATACACACTATCAATCTCTATAGATCAATCAGGTCTTTAACTAATAATGATCATTGTTTAATAAATGTTTAAAAACACCCAATCACCATTAGATATTAATTTACCTTTGTTTAGTTTTTAAACAATGTGCACTTCTTATCATCTCACTACTTCTTGACATCTTAGAGCCAATGCACTCCTTTGACCTTTTATAAGATGCTCAATCTTTATCTTTGCTAAACAACTATCACATTGACCCATTTGACTATATGTAAACCACTGGATCTATAAGTATGAACTCTTATGAATATTTTTATATCCACTAGGTTTAGATCTTTATCATCATGCAAATTGACTAAGTATGGGGACCAACTACAATATGCCTAGAAAGCCTACTTTGCACAGATATATATTTTGCCTTGATCAATCTCATGACCTTATATTTGCACTATATGAAAACCTTTCATAGGGGAATTCAACCATGTCACAAAATGATCCTCAAACCCTTACATGTGTGAGATATAACAACATTAAAATTCCTTCTCAAAATCTTCTATCATAGAACTAACTATGCTTAGAACTTCTCTAACAGGCCAACTTTGCTCTTGCATAACTATTATTACACTTTAGTGCATGATCTGAAATTTAGCCCAAATAAACTAGGAAAAAATTGAGTAAACTCATATGATCACCTTCTCATAAAACATCAACACATGTGATATATTCCACCATCAGAATTCCTACCTAGTTATTTGTTGCCTTATGGAAATTTGGCTAAGTATGGGAAAACATTATCAGAAAGCCTAGGAGCCCAACTTTACACTTGCATATATTTTGATGCACTTAGGATCATGACATAAAATTTAGAACATAAGAACTAGGGAATAATTTGATCACAATAATATGACCAAATCCATCTGACTCATCCACACATGGCAAGATGATGTCATCAAACTACCTACTCATATTTTTATCACTAGACCCAAAGTGTCTAGATGAAAACTATGGAAAACCAAATGAATTCCACTTATGCACACATGAACTCAAATAATATAAAACATATTATGGACCTCTCATATATCCTTTCACATCCTTAATACTCCATACGCATCCTTGGACATCTCTAACCATGCCAAAACAGAAGATCAACCAAGCATACTTCAAGCACACTAGGACAAACACATTGCACACTTTGTCATTATCACTTAGAATATCAAGGAACTTAATCCACTCACTAGGACACCTCCATGACATCAATATTACATAATTTAGAACTCTCTAATAATATCCCCATTTGTCATTGATGTCAACAAACATCATCTAGCAATATACATCTCACCTTCTCTCTCTTCAAACACTCTTATAATAGGAACTTTCTCCCCATTTGACAAAATGAAAAAGTGAGCACCAAATGATCCTAAAAACCAAAAAATACCATAAATAAAAAATAAAAACCTTAAAAAAATGGTATAAACTCCCCCTTACCTTGATCTTACTTCTACTTATCTTGATAACTTCCTCTTGCTCCATCCCAACACTCTCTTCAATGAAGCATTGTAACTAATGAATAAAGAACACACAAAACACTAAAATATAATGGAAATAAAAAAGAAGCATATGAGATGGAATTCCCCTAATATTTTTGATCCATTTCACATCTTGAGCATCTTTAGATCTCCACACATCATGAAGAATCACCACACATACTTACTAACCTTCTCTCTCAGGCTACCATAAGGACCACCAATAGAACTTCATACCACTCAAAAAATTGGAAACATTCTCTTAGATAACTTGAGAAATCACATTGAAATACTCATGCCTTCCTCTTTTGGATAATTGGATCAAAATTTAGTCTTCTTCATACTAGGCCTATCTAGCCTCTTTATACCCCTACCTGAAACTTCAAAATCCCACAACTTTTATTAGACACATATTCAAGACATAAAATTTCATATCTATATCACTCTAATATTACACCTTAGGCACACTAGTTTACATAACCAGGCTCATACTTTGAAAAATACTTCCTTCACAAGCTTACTAGCTAATTAGACCTCCATATTGACAAGAATATGAATAAATTGTGAACAAAAAACCTTAAAATCTCTATAAATATTGATTTGACAAACTATTTATCCCATTCAACATATTAATAATCCTTAGACCACAATTCATAAGGCAAACCACTTTTATAGCATAGCCCAAAACCCTAGAATCTCAAAATAAACAAAGTCAACAAACTTTATTTTAGTTAATGCACACCTTTAAAACTTATTTCACACTTGGAAACACCCATCACAAACTTATAGACCAATATTTGAGCCTGCACACCTTTGGGGGCCATGACTTCCTATAACCCATTTTAGGCCTGCTTACCCTTAAGCCAAAAAATGAGAAAACTATGAGTACCAAAAAAAACTTCAATTTGGCTTGAACCTACCTTCAAAACATAAAATAAATTGAAGAAAATCACAAATAAGTGTATAGAATTTTATGAACACCAAACTCTACTTGACATTTCATCAATCTCATTAAGCCATCTAGAAACACCCATTTTGATCTTGCATAATATCTCCTTCACAAACCTCTGGATCAAGCTCATGAACTTGTTTCTCCCCCTTAACCAAAAACCTTCTCTAATTGGAATCAACATATTGAGAACACAAAATTGATTCTCCACACCTTCTTACTTAGATTTAACTACTCATTCATATGATTCTAGGACTTAACTAATTACAAAGCTCCTCCTAACTTCATGTTTCATCAAGAACATGACATCCTCAACAAGTCTTCAAATACTATCTAATCACAATCAATAATCATATAGAGATACCTTATCTTCAAAACACTATAAACCTCTATGGCATACACAACTATTCAACAAGACATTAATAGGCTCAGCAAGATTTAGGATAAAAACCTAAAAGAGAGGTCTTCAACTTATAGGGTTACCTGACATATACCACAAATTGATTTGTAGATAAATATTTGGAGCTCACCTTTATACCAGAATATCTGAACCATGATCAACAAGATAAATTATTATCAAGATAAGACCACTAATATTATTCACAAACTTCTTTTCTCTAGAAAAAAGATATATTAAAAGAATGCACAAACATACCTTGTTTTCATACCTTCTCACCAAACAATATCTAACAACCACCTAGCTTCCTCTAATTAATAAGTTTCTCATTGAAGCTTGTATACAGATACCCATTTGACATAGATACAGTAAAATTACCAAAACTTAGGAGACTCCCATATCTACATATCTTTCTCTAACTTTCAGTCCTGCTTGACTTTTACTAAATCCTTGACTTCATTCTTTCTTCAGATTTGTCAATAACTGTTGTTAATAGAAACTCTTGACTCTCCTTCATTTTTGATCATTTTTCCACCTTGGAAAATAATCCATCAAGAATCTTGAAATCAATAGGGTTAATATTCTTAGTCTTTACTACCTCAAGTATCCATACCATAGTTTGACCCTTCTTATCTTCTATAGCCATCTTACCTACTTGATCCTTGAGCTTATCCTGATTTACAACATATCCTTCTAGATAAAATTTCTTATCAACCTTACGAATATAAGAATTGATAATAATTACCTTTGGTTTCCATACCTAGGTTTATATTATCTAAAATCTTCTAGGTGCTCTATATCCTTTGACATACCTTGAAGACCTCTTACCACTATTTAGATAGAATATAGTAATATGCCCACTCTTATGACAACTAAACTAAATAACATCATTCATAATTTTTGAAAAATTTGAATTGTGATCAATCTTTGGCCAAAAACTCCTTATATCATAGTTCCATGAATGTCCATATTTGATTAGCTTAATTCTATAGTCCTTAGCTCTATTACCATACTTATTACATGTATAACAATGACCATGAAATAAATTAGCATACCTTGAAGCATTTGAGTATCTAATAAACTTTCTTGTATTACTTTAAAATCTTGCATTATCCTTGACAAACTTAGGCTTCTCATTTTTCTTTTCAAATTTATCCAAATTGAATACAATAAGCTCATGTTAACCCTTGAAGGACCCCATCTCAATCTTTAGATGAGTGTACTCATCTTCTCTTGATTTTAGATTTTCATTTGTAGTCTTTAACTGATCCTCAAGAATACTGATCTTCTCTTCATCCCCTTTAGCCTTGTTGGCCATGTCTTTCAATATATATTTTTACACTTCAATAGACTTGATATGTTCTTGATACTTCTTTTCTTCTTTCTTGGATATGCCTAACAAACTTCCCTTAAGAGGAATGACTTGTGCTTCAAGACCTTTGATCATATTCCTTATTTTATGATTACTCTTCTTCTACTCATTTACTTCACCAAGTGCACCCATGAGCTAAACTTCTAGATCAACTTATTCTTCACTATCATGGAAAACTTATTCATCACACATGATGTCTTTTTCTTTTGGACACAAATTTGTCTTAGCATCTACTAGTTGAACCTTGAGATCATTGATAATATTATCATCATCTTTGGCATCTTTCTTCAAAGTACATATTTTTTCTTAAAGTGCCTTGATCATAGGCCTTCACTATTGATTTTATTTCTTCAACAACTTAGCCATCTTTGTACCTACTTAAGATCACCTTCAAGATGTTAGACTTCCTCCAAAGGACCCAATCTGATACCAATTGTTAGAGGTACATCACTGAGTGGGGAAGGGGGTGAAGTAGTGAACCTATAAAATCCAACTTTAATTTTTATCCTTTCAAGTTCTTAATCAATTACTATAAGCATTCATGAAGCATACATAACATTCATATCAATGATCAAGATAGATAATGCAAGATCAATAACATAACACAAGACATATGTGGGAAACCCTCTTAGGGAATAAAACCCACTGGAACCTATATTTAGACTATTATCTTGTAATAATATAAACTGGTTTAGACCAACAAGCTATTGATCAAAGAACTACCTTCCTAATTTTAGTGAGACTGTAATCCCACAAGGAGCTACTACACCTGTCTAGTTAAGCACCCAAAATAGCTAGAATTTTAGCAAGTTTCACCTTGCAAGGAGGAAATCACCCCCTTATATGTTGATCACCCACAAAATCATCTATCAACAAATCTCCTCAACATCAATTTCCTACCAATTTGATGGAGATATAAAGTATATCATCTCTTTTTAAATCTACACACTTAATGTATCTAAAGCCATCTTTTAGACTACTCTACACTTCTCAACAATAAAATTGTCACCACAACACTCCATATTGATCAAATAACATTATATAATTGAACTAGCACATAAATATTAACTATGACACATTACATATCCCAATTATCCCCACTCTTCAACCCTTCACTCACACTCACTTTAGCACACCTAAAACCACTCTGTCATATCAACAACAACATGAACAAATGGTCATATAAATATTCCACACTTTGATCTATAACTTAGATCAACCACCAAATTCATATATTCTCCACCTTGTCTTCACTTACAATATACTCTCTCAAACATCCTCTTGAGTAACTTACTCATTATACCTCCTTTATGCTCATTAGGTTGGTTAACCTGTATATCCTCCTATACCAAATCAATAAAACAAGCATGTTTGATCCTCTTCACTCTCTTTTGGCCCTCATTGACCTATGCCTTCTCTTTCAAATTTTATAACCTTCACTTTGTTCCATATTGACACACGCTCATTCAAGTCTTACAAGTCCAAAAAATAACACATTTAGTTTTACTATTTATAGGGCATTTTTGATAATCAAAACCTTGGTTGGCCATTAGGAATGAATTAAAAATTAAGGTAAATCTCACATTAATACATGACTCAATACAATATTCATAGGTCAACCATATCATTTATGGGTCATCCTTAATTATCTACACCTTTTAATAAGACCCTTATAGCTCTTATAGGTCTCATGGAGACCTATTCACCAATTTAACACTTCATGTATAAAATAAATAACAAATGACCACTTTTAAATACATGGGTACACTATTTATATCCCCTTTAACATCTTTAAATGATCATAATAATATTTTCTCACTTTTGCATATGCTCAAACAACTCAAACACTGACCTAGTGCATAGGAATATTATGAACAAACACTTAGTTAACTTATTAACCTTTATCCATATAAAATATCAATATTTCAAACCTCTAAATACCATAAAAAACATCTTCATGAGGTTATAACAATCCCAAAAATCTAATTTACCATGAAACATCAAAATAATATCAACACAATCTCGAACATCCTTCTTGGGTTACTTATAGAACATAGTCAAATACATAGTTAAATTTGAACCTTGATATATTTGACTGTACACACTTTTAGATGTTGAAATAAAAAAATTCAGAAGAAACTTGGAGTTATCTACCAATTTTAATTTTAAATCATTAGAAAATTCTACCTAGATAAAAATATATGGCCCAAAAACCAACCACTACATTTTCCCTTGTTAAATTTGAATATTTAATTGACAATGGTCATAGTTGAACTTTGAACACTTTGCTTGCATCTCATGTCCTCACTTCTTAGATAAATTATGAACCATTGATATTATTTGAAATTTAATTCATAGGCACCAATGCTCAAATTTTAAACCTCAGTCATTGTCTTCATCTCATGCACCCTTATAATGTTGAATCAATATACACCATCGATCTTTGAGGATCAACCAAGTCTTTAACTAGTAATGCTCACCATTGTATCAATTTGTACAAAAACATTTTCACCATTGGATCCTTATCCTTTACCCTTAGTTTTTAAATAATGTGCACCTCTTCTCATTTCATTGATTCTTGAAATCATGGAGCCAACACACTCCTTTGATCTTTTGTAAGATGCTCAATCTTTATCTTTAATAAACAAATATCACATTAACCCATTTAACTCTACATGCAACATTAGATCTAAAAGTATGAAGTCCCATGAACCGTTGGATATCCATTAGGTTCATGTCTTCAACATCATGCAAATTAACTATGGGGACCAAATATAATATGCTTAGAAAGCCTACTTTATATAGATATATATTTTGCCTCGATCAATCTCATGACCTTGCATTTACACCATATGAACACCTTTCATAGGGAAATCCCACCATGTCACAAACTACTAATAAAATATTTGCATATGTGATATATAACACCATCAAAATTTCTTCTCAAAATATTTTATCACAGAACCATGCTTAGAACTTTTTTGGAAAGCTAACTTTGAACATGCATATACTTTGTTGTGCTTTGGTGCTTGACCTAAAAATTAGCACAAATCAACTTGGCACAAAATTGAACAAACCCATATGATCATATTATTATGAAACATCCACATGTGTGAGATATTCCATCACCAAATTTCTTACTCAGCTATTTCTTACCTCATGCAAATTTGCCTAAGTATGGGAAAATACAGTCAAAATGCCCAGGAGCCCAACTTTACACTTTTATATACTTTGGCATGCTTAGGAGAATGGCCTAAATTTTATTTTATACTAACTAGGGAATAATTTTAATGGAAGACATATGACCAACTCTGCCTAACTCATCCACACATGTTAATGGTGATGTCATGAAACTACCTACTCATATTTTCTACCACTAGTCCCAAAGTGTCTAGATGAAAACTATGGACAACCAAATGAATTACACTTATACACACAAGATATCTAAGAATAAAATACATCTTAGGTACCTATTTAACATCCTTGCACATCCTTAATACTCCATACTCATCCTTGAACATCTATAACATGCCAAAATGGAAGATCAACCAAACATACTTCAAGCACACTAGGACAAGTACATTGCACACTTTGTCATTGTCACTTAGTCTATCAAGGTACTTCATCAACTGAGTAGGACACCTACATTACATCACCATGACATCATTGATATCTTTCCAACATATTTTTCATGACACCAAAAGCTAAATATAAAATCATATATATATATATATATCCAAATCCAATAATAAGCACATAATTTCATAACCATGAAACACAATAGAAACACATGTAATATCATTCAATGTCATGTAGAAGTGGAGGCACACATATTGCATTTAAAATTAAATATCACATGTAAATATCCACATAAATGATAAATACATGGCATATTAGGAGCAATCATTATCACACAATAATATAAGAGCCACACAAAAAAAGAGTCATAAAATCATACAGTCAATTAATAGATACTACATAAAATGGTGATAAAAACACAAAGAACAAGTCATAATATGATATCATTTATAGATAAATATCACATAAAAATTAAATACCCACACTAAGTGAAATAAAATTATTAGATTATATGAAAATAAATATCAACAATCATAGAATAAGTCAAGCTAGACAACATCATCAATTTGTGTGAATGTCATAACATATAAAAATAACATATCCATAAAATGTATATTTATAAAAAGTAAAAATAAATAATCATAAAAAAATAATGTATATTTATAAAAAAATATAATAAATAGCAATGCATATGTAAGAACTCAATGTATCCAAACATGATAAATGGATAATGTCATATAAATATATAACTTGTAACAACACAACCTATAAAATGATATTTTATTAGCAATGGTATGGTCCTTGGGTTTAAGTATGCCCAAAATTTATACATAAATATATCATGTATAACCTTTATGTACTAAATATAACTCATATTTACTATGAAATCCATCTACATATTAAAACAATATATGTAGTTTAATAAACATGTGATAAATAACATAAATAAAAGGAAAAAAAACTAGAAAAATGAGTAATGATTAGGTCTTGTTTTTCGAATGTTTGGAATATATTTTTTTGAAAATTTTAAAAATTTGAGATTACTATGTTTAAAATATATAAAACTGAATGATTCTCATAGGGTTCCGAAAGTATTTCGATTAGAATGTATAAAAATGATAAACTCATGTACCCACCTTTTATATAACCACAAGTGGCCCTAATCTATTTGTCTTATACTTTCCTTTGCTTTCTTAGGCTACATTATTATATTTAAATTTTATTTTAACATCAAGTAAACAACTTCAAATTGAATATTTCAAAATTTATTTTTGTGTGTTTTCTTAATGTTATCTTGATATACTCTAAGAAGATCAATATATTATATGTGTTTACCATCTAACATTTTAAAATCATACAACCATTTTTATTTTTATTTATTATCTTTGATAATGTCTTTTAAAGAGACCCAAAATTTTGGTATATTTGTATCTATAAGCAATAATTCTTATTTTACATAATAAAAATAATGAAGAGTAGCCTTTGTGTGTGCATGTTTGTGAAATATTGTGAGATATGACCATAAAGAATAGGTAATTGGGTAATGACAATCCTTTCCATGTTTAGAAACTATTTTTATTAATATTATACTAATTTTTTATTTTTTATTCCACTTTTCCAATTCCTTTAGGATGATATGGAGTGGAGAAGGCATGAATAATATTACATTAAACACAAAATCTTTTAATTTTCTTATTTTTAAGGATGATCTATTATCTGTTGCAATATCTAATGGGAAATCAAAGCTTGAAATAATGTTGACCATTTAAAAACAACATATGACCCCCTCAATCGATTATAGTGGTATGGCTTCATCCCATTTTATAATAAAATATTTATATATAACATCTAATTTTTGACCTTATAACTATTTTATATTTATATTTCAAATAAATCCAAAGCCCTAAAGGGAAAATGGCCATGGTGAGATGATAGGTTACAATTATTATGAAGGTACACACTTTAAATTAATATGTTTATAAATTTTGGACATGTTTTTTCATATTATTTAATTACTAATCCATCATATACTAATAATACCCTTATCTCAATAATTTTTAAGACACTGATTTCTAGTGAACATGCCCCCCACATTCACTATCATGTACCTCAAGTGAAGTAATATTAGCCTCCTCATTGATAATACACCAAATTAAATTTATAATAAATGATCATTTAAATAATGCACCATAAATTATAACATAACAACATGATTAATTATGTAATTTAAATTTACCATTTCATTATAGTTTATCCATAGTAACAACCTTATATATACATAATATATATAACATTACACAATTTTATATTTGTTAAACTACAAGTAATTGAAAGTGTTATTAAGGCATCTACATTTATTTTAGTAATTCATGGGTGTTGTAATCTTAATATATTAAAAAAATTATGTTCATCTTTTATATCAATGGGGACCACATATGCTACACTGGCCATAACATATATGTGGTAAATATCTTTATGAAGTATTATTTTAATCATAAGCATCTCAAAGTGTGTATTTAACCATTGTACCATTTCTTTGTATGGGATCAATTTTTATTTATTTGTTTGATAAATGTATGAAATTTTCTTATATACAAGTTGATAATCCTCACACACTTTAATATATTTTATTCATCATACTCATGTGTTACATAATCTAAGTATTAATGCCTTATATTATGTTATATTATTTTCACATGAAAACCTTAATATGATATATACATGGAATAGGATAACTCTAAAGAGTGATGATAATTATATTGAGTGCATATGGTACATTTGGATCCTTTAAAGTACATGTTGCAAACATTATAATCAATATGATATGCAATAATATCATAAATAAAACCATAATTGATTAGAAACATGTGAACTAATGGTGCTACAACTAATTGATCTACACTAACATATCTTTTTACAAGATATAAAATTTAAATATAATTACAAAGATATAATTACACATGTATATATAATATCTTAAAAATTTGGTTTTTTCATGATAATTTTACTATATCCACCATTCAAATGACATGATTTTCATTATTAATCAAATAGTGTCAATTTATTCCATACTCCACTAATGTATGAATGATGTAATATAGTGCATGTTATCTATGATCATCATCTTTTTGTGCTAATAAATCCCATAAGGCATGACCCATAACATAGATATATAATAAAAAATCCCTATATGGTATTTGAGTCATGTGAATAGGTATTATTATTATTATTATTATTATTATTATTATTATTATTATTATTATTATTATTATTATTATTATTATTATTATTATTACTATTATTATTATTATTATTATTATTATTATTATTATTATAAAGCGTAAATATTTTTGAGCTATATTTATATATTATTTTTTTGGATTAATTAGATGTTATTTTATTGCATAAAAAATCTATTGAAATTTATCATTAAATTTAAAATTTATCTTTATTTATAAATCACATAAAAGGTTGTGTATTATAAGCTAAATGAGTCACAAAATGTCTTAGTACTTAAACATTTAAGTGCAAACATCATAACTATTTCAATCCTCTTGGTAATGACATATCTAAAATATCATTTCATTTATTTGGATATACTTATACCACTATTTGAGATATGATGTAACCTAATACCTTTCCTCAAATTACCTCAAATATGCATTTATTTATATTAAAGCATACATTATATTCTCATAAGAATTTGTATATGATTATATCGATGATTAGATTTTTTAAATAGGTGGTCATCATAATATTCCATGGTCTTATGTATAAAATCATAAAATATGTGCATCATAACCCTTTGACAAGTGGATTATATTTTATTTAATCTAAAGGGAATGAAAAAATAAAAAAATGTCCCCCATGGTGTAGTAAATATAATTTTTTTATGATATTCAAGATTAATATTCATTTTATTATATCAAAAAAAAACCATCCATGAATGAAAACATATCATAAATAGGAAGAGAGTATACATTCATATAAATATTTAGTAATGGAATGTATTCTTCTAGACAATCCTTGTTTAAATATTAATACTCTGTACAATATTTAATTTTTATGTTATGTTTTTCTAATGGTACTATATAAGAAACCAAGTTAGAGTAATATGTGGATTTAATAAAGCATACATCCAATAATATTTAAATTTAATTATTAAATAGAAAATATTTTTTTGGATACATCTATAGGCACATAATTTAATCATTAAGGTGCTTAAAAATGTTTATTCTTATGATCTTTACCATCTTTCGTCTATTTACCATGTTTATAACTCGCATTCTATAAAATATTATTCACTATTTTTAAAACACTAAAAATACCATTAAAACATACCTATTTTATCAGCATTAAATATTATTCAACTTACATTTTCTCATGTTAGACCTATCCCAATAGTCAATGGTCTTCTAGAAAATTTTTGTGCTAGGTTGGATAGTGATTCACTACGACCTTGTCCAATAATGAGATCTTATCTCCCTAGCTCCAAAAGCCAATTTTTAAAATCAAGACATTCTAGAATGGATCTATTTCATGTCATGTAAATTTATTTAGTGAAATTATAACAAAAACTCGCCTATAAAATCACATAAAGATAAATAATTGACACACCTAATAATCACTTTGAAATTATATTACACATTATGTAAACGAGCACTATTTCTTCCAGTTTAAATTACATAGAATTATAATAGTGATGGTATAAGTTTGAATATCATTTATGTAGGTCAAGGGTATCCATTTTCAAAAACTTTAATCAATCATCTAGTGATAGTCATATAGTTTCATAATCACATATCACACAATCACTCGAGGGACAACTAAATCTACTTAAGGACAATTTGGGTTATGAAGGAAACACTCATTTATGTGGGTCATTTTATGATATCTTAGATATTATCATTACCCATTTTTCACCTTTTCATTTTATCTCTATCTTGTTTTTTGTGTAGCAGCTATATTTATTTCTTTGTAAGTCTTCTATGTGCTAACACATAACACATAATTTATAATTAAACCATCGTAATCAACCACACTAATAGATTATAAAATTAGGTGCATAATCAATTAGGACATGGACAAATTTATAAAATAAGAACTTGGTATGGCCTTATCCTCTTAATAAGGACTTGTCCCAAAATAATTAATTATAACATTTGGTCATGGAAAAATACATAGGCTATTTTCAGTTACATTCAACCCACATAATTGTAATTAAATATATTTTAATGAGATTTTTACATCCTTATAGCCTTAAAAATTTTAAAAATTTTAAAGTTCTAAATAATTATTTAGCATATTGTATTTTAATATCTTATTTTTATATTCAAAATTTTAATTTTAATATTTTAGTCTTTATTTGTATGGAGTTAATTTAAATTAAAAAGATTAAACTTTGTGGTGAGCTTGATATTTTTAGATAATCAATCTATTCTATTTTACTTGATTTTTGTCCTTGGATTTCATTAAATATCTATATATTCATAACAATGAAAAAAAACAACTTTTGACATTAGATAAAATTTAAAATAAAATGATTCAACTTCTTCTATCTTTGATTTAATTTGACACTAAATAAATTTTTCATGTCAGCTTTGATAAATATAATATATCAGATATTATTTATATATTGGGTTTAAATTTATTGATTTCTATAAAAAAAAATATTATGGTTTTATTTTTAATTTAATTTTCTATTAATTTTGCTTGTTTTAGAAGATGTTTTCTAGGAGTTTTAAAACTACGTAGTGCATGTTATGAACATTTATTCGGTGTTTTATTTATATATAATGGTATGATGGGTTTAGCTAAATAATATTAACGATAGTAAAAAAAATAATCAAGAAGTTTAGTTTTCATGTACCTCATAGTGTATCAGAAACACATAAGGTCCTTTATCTATATCATAGGAGGCTTTTTTTACCAGTTTGATTTGTGGTGCACTTAAGAGGAGCATATCAACCAAAGAATTTACTCTCACCATACTCTATAAAATGGGGTTAGTGGGATATAGGAAGAGTTATATAGATATCATTAGTCATCAAAAAGGTTGGGACAACACTAATCAACAAAAGAACAAGTATATTTGATATCCTGCACAATCATTAAAACCCTTGCCTATATCACCTTTAAAGATTGGATTTTTTGATTTCAATGTATTGATAGTCATTTTATTATTTTTATATGATAGATTACTTTTTAACTATAATAATTTTATTTGTTGCAATTATTTTCATTTATAAATATCATGGATAGTCAAAGCCAATTTGATAATTATGTTCACCCTACAGAAAAATTATTATCTAATAATGTTATGCTTTTTAATTATGATAATGAATGGAAAAAACATTAAAATAAAAAACTTATGGAATATAAATTCAGTGATTAGTATGATTTTTATAATGTTGAAATGAATAAACAAAGTGACTTTATCTATTTTTGGGAATAGGTGTTTATTGAATACAAATATCCTTTAGATTCCATTTTGGATTATCCCCTATATTTTTTTGTCATTTAATTTATTTATAACAAGATTCATATTTAGGTTCCTTAATACCATACTTTTATAATTTACCCTTGGTCACACCCCAAGGTTCTCTTTTAGACCCCCCTCATGATCCTCCATCTTATTCCTTGACTAATAATATAATTTGAAAATATAAATTAAATTAAAAGCATTTAAATAAGGATAAAATTATGATCAATAGAGAATTTCTTGATAAAAACATTTCAAAGAAAGATTAAATATTTACAAAGAATATTCATAATAAAGATGTTATCTCCTCTCCTTTACCATTAATGGATATTTAGCATACATGTCATAGCTCTTCCTTATCAACCAACAAGGATTAATTCCTTCCTATTAAATTTTAACATCAAAAGATAAAATTTAAATCCATGAATTTAATTTTCACACATATTATGATGTTTCTCCTACTATATCCTCATGTTTGTGTACACATGATTATACTCTTCAAAATGCATCCCTTTATAGTGCTAATCATTTTAATGTTATTAATTATCAATAATAAAATAGCACATGTATAATAAATGAATCTCTTAATATAGATGAATATATTATCTTTATAAAAATGGAAATGCAACTAATCTATAAATCAATTCGAGCTTAGAAAAGATAAATCCTACTTACACTTCTGATTGTTGATACATTAGATATTTAGAGTCATGACCAAGATGGATTTGATAAACTAACCAAGGGATATCTTACCACAATAATATAACTAGGTATGGTTCCAAATCCTCCAATCAAGAAAAAATTATGCAATAACCCTAGCTGAGTTGTATGTTTTCATATTCACAAAATTAAATGAAAAGTAAATTAAAGTTTAATCTAGTGCTCACTAAATCTGGTGGCACAAAATGGGTGTTAACAAACATATAATTAAACATGCATAAGATAATGCTAATTAATCTATGTATAGGTAAATCCATAATGAATGGATATAGAAATGTATTCAAAATATATTACTTATACTACTTTCATATACTAAAAGAGAGGAGCAATGTTAGAGATACATACCTTGAAGATGAACCCATTGAGACTCAATCTCTCCCTTGGACAAAGGTTCTTCACAAGAGGTTATTATGGTTTATAAGGATCACTAAGAAAGGACAGAGCATCCACGATTTTTCCATAAGATAAGTTTCTTCTCCAAGATTAGACCCTAAGCTATAAATCCTCAAGTAAAAAGGTGGAAGATTATATTGTAAAGAAGTAGAAATGAATAATTAACTCTTGTTGTCTCTCAAAGAATGGAAATATGAATATGTTTATATAGTTGAATCTAACCCTAAAACTTTCTAAAAGTTTTGTTGATAGGGTATACATAATAAAATTTGTATCATTATTGATAAAAATAAATTAGGTCTTGGTCTAGGTTATCCAGGGGCTAACATAGACCCTAAATGAGTTTTATTAATTAGATTATAGATTTTATGGGACCAAAAAATGTAGTATAAACTATCAAAAAGTTTTGCAAGCTAGTGAATGGATAATGAGGGTGGAAAATGACTAGAGGAGAGTGAAAATATGAGATAAAGATTAGGTAATTACTTTTAGGAGAGTTTAGATTGATATAAAATGGTAGTATGGGGACAATAATCTTGAAAAGAACTAATGGTCTGCCCACCCCTTTCTCGGTGTACCCCTTAAGGCATGCACTTAAAGAGATTGAGACTTGATGTGTTCTTATAATATATAAAACATCATTAATTGATAAAAAATTTTAAAATATTATGTGTATACATATGCCCCACTCAAATATTATCACGTTTCAAGAAAATAACATACCAACACATAATGTTGAAGATAAGAAATTGTAGTATTTTAAAAAATAAAATAACTGAAAGTAAATGATTGAAAGGGAAATAAATAAAATTAAAAGTAATTTATGCATACCTTGACTTCCCTTTATCATTGGATGGGTCTATGTTGTGTTTTTATTTTTGATCATGGAGGGTGTAGAGACTAATTTCAACAAACCCAAGGATACAAAACTAAAGAGAAAACAAACAAATGCAGGAAATCCAAGATAACTAATGTAGTGTAGATAAGATGTACCTGGAAATTTGGTAAGCTGGGGTGAAAAATTCTAAACTAGGACCAAATGATCGAGTAAAAATTTTAGAGTAAATTGGGTAAAAAAAATACAAAACTATTGAAGACCTAAAAAATCAAACAAGTAAACTATAAGTAAGAAAGGCAAACTCACCATGTTAAACCAGGGATACATGTTAAAAATGGTAATAAAACATTAATGTGAAATCATTAACAATACTTAAATAAATATGGACAATCAATTGGTAAAACACCATTTATGAGTGAATATTAATAATCCTTACTCAAATATCAATGGAAAAAGTGCATAAAAGGGAAAATAACATTGGTTAGTGAGAAGTAACAAGCCAACCTCACCCAACAATGGAAAAAAACACATGAAAGTATAAATGAACTCAAGTGTCTAAAAAAAAAGGTGATACAACAATAATGGAAAATGGTAAAAGAAGAATTCTAGAAATGTAAAGCCATGTTATAAATAAATTAATCCCTAGTTACTAAAGCATGTTGGTTTGTTCTAAGGGTAGATAAAACTTTAAAAAAGTAGTGCTAGAATGTTTTTAAGATGTTAATAAGAAGAAATATATAATAAATGAGAAAATGTATTTAGAATCAAACTTTCTCGTCAAGGGGGGGGGGAATGAAATATGTGGAGGGGGAAATGAAGTAAAAAATAATGTAGAGAAATTCTTTATCAAAGTCAAGATACTCAAAGTAGGTTTGTAAAAACAAGAATACTTTAGACATTAAGTAATCTAAATAACTTCTCTTATCTGTACAAATCTTAAATTAACAAATAAATTATGTAGATCATCTCATGAAGTATATATTCATAAATATTAAAATGGACCCACCTTCCCATAATGTTTTCCACATTTTATAGGACCCCTTATAGAGTTGTTGGTATACTATGAAGATTGGGTACTTTCATGATAAATTAGGTAGCACCATTGAGTTTTACTAATTTATCCTATTTTAATCTACTCACCTAACACACCCCAATGGACCCTAGATGTTTCATGAGGCCAACTGTGGAGTTTGAGATTCAATCAAAGATAGGAGATGTGTTATTAAACATGTATTTTGGTTTGATTTTACCTTTTAACTTTATGTTTTGCATTTTGTTTCAAATGATTTATATTTTAAATTTTTTGATGTCTTTTTATGTTCCACCTCCATATCGAGTCAAAAAACCAAATAAAGGTGTTAAAGATGACTATCATTTGAAGACTTTAGACTTGGTTGATAAGAAAAATAACTTATTTAAAATGGAATCTAAGAGTATTTTTTTTATTTATGTAAAAGAAAAGTGTTATCTTGACTTTGACCTTGGTTTATCCAGAGTGTAATGAAAGGGAAGGAAATTGATATGAATGAAGATGAGACAATATGAATGAATTAAAATTGCAAAAACAAAAGTGATAAAGGGTGAAAAAGGGATACAATGATAATTAAGTGGGATATATAATAATAAAAATAATAATGATATGAGTGTATCAAAACATGATAACACCTTATTATTGTGAAATTTTTATCTACAAAATAAGAAAAAGCTAAAGTTGAGAACAAGGGATCAAAAACCTATAACCATTGATAAACATTCTAAATAAGGAACATCAAAGTAATGAAAGATGGTGATTTAATGAGGAAGTCTTGGTCCTATCCATGTTATTACACTATAACTCATAAAAAATAAACCCAAGAGGGTGCACATATCATGTAAAAAATAAATGAGAAAGATGATATTTGGGTAGAAAGTCTACTCCTATCCATGGTATTACACTTCAAATTAAGAAATAGTAACCCATGAAGGTGAAAAAATCATTATAAAGTAAGGAAATAATGATAAAAAATTAAATTATGAGGAATACCAGGTTCTACCTATTGTTTTACAATGTAACTCATGAGGAAAAAAACCAAAGGACCAAAAGAAAGGACTAAGGTTTGTGGAAAGAGAGACTATTGTAAAGGGTGAGACCCATGTAAATATCCTAAAAAATGTGTTATAAGGAGATCACATATAAAAAATGAAAATAGGAGAGATATATAATCAAAATACTTCTTTAATAGTTGTTCATTAGTGGGTTCTTTGAAAGTATGGCCTTCATTAGTTTAAACGTACTATGTGTTAGGACCAAGTATATCTTTGACTAAGTAAGGGCCCCACCATTTTTGGGCATATTTACCTTCTTTGTCATGAGTTTAGTTTAATTTAAAGATAAGATCACCAACATTAAAAGTGAAAATTTTACCTCTTTTGTTATGTTATTTGGTAGTGCATAGCTTGTATTGGAGATTGTGTTGTAGGCAGAAAGACGATGTTCATAATAAATATCAAAAACATGAATGCAATATTAATGTAGTTACTCATTGGGTATGATACCATGAAGAGATATATGGAGATAGGTATGTTTAAATTCTAATGGGAGAATTGATTCAAAACCATAGACTAGTGAAAATAGGGTTACCCCAATGGTAATATGTATGCTAGTGTGATAGGCCAAAAGAGTGGGATATAGATGAAGATGAAAATATATGTGAGTATCATGAATTTTATTTTAGATAAATATAATAAGGATTTTATTAGTGTCCTTATCTTGGCCATTGTACTAGGGATGGTAGGGGTGGAAAATTTGTGATTGATTTTGAATTTAGCACAAAACTATTTGACATGTTTATTTTTGAAGTTCATACCATTATCATAAATAATGGTATGAGGAACACCAAATTTATAAGTGATTTGATTGAGTATTAATTTATCAATGGTGGTTCTAGTTACATTTATGAAAGTCATAGCTTCAACCCATTTGGTAAAATAGTTGGTAGTTATGGTGATAAAGATATGCACATCCTATGATCTAGGGAGTTTAGTTATGAGATCTAATCCCCACATTGAGAATGGATATGGAGACTCCATATTTTAAATCTCAATAGGATATTAATGTATTAGATCATCATGAATTTGGTAGAGACTAAATTTTTAGAAAACTTTATGGCATCCTTTTCAATAGTAGGCCAAAATTAACCCATATGTAAACATTTGCAGGTTGTAGCATGTCCACTACAATGACCACTAAAAATTACCCCATTTGTTTGTTTGAGAACAGTATGAACCTCTTATTTCATAACATATCATATTAAATTAATTTCAATATTATAATAATAAAATATGTCAAATCAAAATACATATTTGAAATCTTGTTTGTGAATTTGTGTCTTTTCAAAAGAATCAATGTTTGGAGGATAGGTTTGATGTTCAAGGAATTGAATGATGTATTTGTAACATGGGATTTGTCTAATGATGATATATTTAATGTGGTAGATAAGTTAATATTATGGTTGAATGGATGATAGGGACTTTCTTATTTTGATAATAAAGGTAGAATTAGTAAGAACTTGGTGCAGATGAAAAAGAGATGCTAAAGATACAAGTGAATCAAAAATAGAATTTTGATCTCAAAGGATGTGATTGATGGTAAGATAAATGAATCATATCAAAAGGGTAGTGGATATTTTATGATTATCAATAATATTTTCACTTTTACATTGATAATCACCATTAAACTATCAACTTATGAGTTTGGAGTCACCCAAAGCATTTAGATATGTAATATCTAAATCAAGTGTCACTCTCATGATTACTAGTAAGGAATAATATTATGCCATGTTTTTTGTGACATAAAATATAAAACAAAATTCTAAAAGGATAATTTTACCAAGAGGAATAGTGAGGATACAACCTTCCCTAGCTCCTTTAAGGCATTTGGCATCATTAAAATCAAGGGTCCTTGTATCTTCATATAAACTAACATTAACTTTAGGGATTTATTTGATAAATACTTTAGGTTTAGTAGTATCAATAAGGATATATAAATATTCTATATTACTTCCTACAAGATTAATAGCGAAATCATAGAATTAATCTGTAAGAGATATTGCTTGATTAAGACCTTTGATATAGAGAATATTATCATTGGGGAGACTATCTCAAAGGTGGTTAGTGGTAGGTATTGGAGTTGTTGTAAGTTGGTTATCAATGTTTTATCCTTTGATAGTTTTTTCATAATAATGTAGAGATTAAATTATATTATAAGGATAATCTATTTTATAATTCTATCTCTAGGAAGGAATTCTTTAGAGAAGAAGTGATAGAGTGGATCATAATGAACTATAACATAAGTTTTGATAAAGCATATAATGTTGGATATTTTTGGATATAAAATATATGGTGAGGAAATCACATTCTAATTTTGTGTAATGCTTATAGTAGTTAATGAGGCCTTAACTAACATAATATCCAACATATTCTCTTCTAATATCATCTTGTTTAAAAATCATTACCCCAACTGATATAGGTGTGGAAGAAGTATATAAGATAAAAGGATGATTGTTAAAAGGTGGATGAAGTGTGGGTGGATGAAGCAAATACTTTTTCTTATTTTCAAATGATTTTTGACAAGGAACCATTCATTAAAGAGCATTACCTTTCTTTAAAAGAGAATTAACATAATAAATGAGTTAAGATATTCTAGGGAGGAATCATCTTATTACTCCAAGTTTTTTGAGGTATGTTTGAATATATAGAAAATAACAAGGGATAGGCATGTTGATAATAGTGTTGATTTTATAATGCTCTACATAAATACCATGAAGATCGGCTAAGAACCCTAATAATTTTCTAGATGTGATGTTAAAGAAACATTTGTAGGGGTTTAATCTAACTTTATATTTGATGAAGTAGTCAAAGATAATAAAAAGATTATAAATATGAGTTTTGACACTTTTAGACTTGGAAATGAGGTCATCCACATAGGTTTCCACAATCTTATAGATAAGGTCATGGAAAATGGGGGTCATAGCTTAGCAGGCAGCTATGCCATTTTTGAGGTTGAAGGGAATTTTAAAGTAATAATAGGTGCCCCATTCCATGGTATAAGTTATCTTATGTTTATCTTTAGGGAAAATGTGAATTTCATTATAACCCAAAAAACCATACACAAGGGACAACATTTCATATCCAATAGTGGAATTAATGATGGAATCTAGGGAAGGTAAAGGTAAGTTATCCTTGGGACAAGCAAGGTTGGGGTTATAGAAATTAATGAAAATGTGAATAATAATGGTGACTTTATTCCAAACATGTAAAATATTTTAAACCCATTCCTAATAGTCCATAGGTTTGATAAATTTACCATAGGTAAGTTTAATGATTTCTTTACGGAATAAATTAGAAACTGCTGGTGGAAATTTTTTCTATTTTATCACCTGGGTTTAGCATCAAGATTGGTGATGATATTGTGCACCATGATGCTAAGATTAATTCTATGCATGTATTCATAATAAAAAGTAAAAGTCTCATAATATTTATTAAATAATAAGCTAAAGTTATCATGTCTAGTTGGTGCAAGTTCTTGAGAGACTGTGATTGGTCAAGGGCATTATGGGATGCCATATGAAATTCTTATATTTTTCTCAAAACTCATAGAATTTATATCTTTAAAATGATATGAAACATTAGGTAGAGAGGAAATGGGATTTATTTTAGGAACAATGATAATTATAAAGTTGTTGAAACAAGGGGATTTTTATTTGACATTCTAGAGTTTA
Source organism: Torreya grandis (assembly GCA_037957365.1). Lineage (NCBI taxonomy): Eukaryota > Viridiplantae > Streptophyta > Pinopsida > Cupressales > Taxaceae > Torreya > Torreya grandis. Next base: position 57,878 of record JARHVA010006385.1, on the reverse strand, counting down.
TGGTGCTTCTAAAGGAGTTGAGGATATTGATCATGGAGGAATTTCATAATTACTTCATCACTAAGAAGATTTTAAAGATTACCATAATACTTGACATCTTACCATGGCCATCATATTATTAATCTATTTGGTATACATCTCTCACCTTAGAAATTAATGTAATCTTAGTGTTGATACAGGTTTTATACACACCACAGTTGAATGAGGTAGCCTCTAATGTTTTAGGATCTCAATGGAGGTAAAATCCACTCTAGGGCATGGGTTTTAGGTATGTGGTCAATTATAACATGTTGATGGAATAGTGGGTAGGGCATGTCGATTGTTGAAAAGGCTTTTAGATGGAGGTGTGGTTCCTAATAAGGGTAGTAAATCTCTAAGTGAGTTGGATGGATGATTAGTTGCTAATATAGAGTGGGTAGATTTCAAGACAAACTCAAAAATTAAGAAAAAGTAAGGTAGAAAATAAGTCTCTATGGTTTTTAGAAACTATTTCCCTAGTTATTTTCTAAAAGGACAAGTACTCTCAAAACCTATGCTTATTGCTATTAGCAATCACACACACATAATCAAACATGGTTAAAACGTCTAAGGAGATACTGATGCAAGATATTTGTAATCCTTAGAAAATTTTTGATCCATTTATAGCATATATTACTCATTATTACTTATGATATTATGGCTTAGGATAGTGAAGTATCTGAGGTAGCTTTTGCACACACACAAAAAACTACATCCAAGAAAGCACTCATGCAAAATCAAAATTATGAATCAATTCAACCCAATTAACTTAATCAATATAATTCACCAATATTTCAATAGATATTGCACATATACAAACTATTATATCAATCAATCCAATCAAGAATCCATTTATAGTGATTCCACACTAAAGATTATTAAAACATACAACCAAAGAAAGCAATATTTAATTACACAAGAATTAGAAATATAATATAAAAACACATTCACTAAAAATCAAAATTGATGTTGCTCCTATATTTAAAATTCTCTAAAAAAATGCAAATTGGATTATAATTATTTATATAGTATTTGGGAAGGGTTTTGCTTATCCTCTAAGTTCATGCAAGGTCATTACATGTGATAGTCAAAACTTGAGTTCTAACTTTAGTTCAATACCATATAAGAGTCTACTTACAATTATCAATTTAAAATAGCCTTCGTAAAAGTTATGCAACATATACTTGTGTATGAATACAAAGGCAATTTTTATAATTATAGTTTGAATTACACACAAAACTTCAAAATATATGCACCATTTAAAAAAATTTACATGAACAAAGTCTTACCCTTTTAAATTTTTGTGCTCTGAATGGCCAAGACAGTGGAAACTAGAACTGTAGGTTATTTGTCAAAGAAAAGTATCAATGTATTATACTTTAGAACTATTAAAACTATTAATAAATAAAAATAACTATGCATTATATTTTTTCCCATGACTTTGAGTCTGTATCTTGTAAAAATCCACCTAGGACTCACATCATCAATCTTCTGCATGATGGAATGCAACCATGCCATTTGACATCTCTACAGAGCCTCTATGCTCTTTATAGTCCTAGATATAATGTTTTTGTGTTACTTGGTAGCTCCTTTATTTTTTTGGGACTTTTGAATTTTCCACATTTATCTGGTACCATTGATCATCTTGCCAAAATTAATGTAGTTTTTATATCCTAGTGATTTGACTCATTGACTCCTACGAGCTTGACACTTATCATGTCCTCATTTATTTGAAAAATCTCTATCAATCTCACATCATGAGATTAATTTATAGATCAATGTTTTCCATCAATATTATTATGCCCACCGACATTTTATTTCACATGGATAATTATGACCTTAAATTTGACATCTATATGACCATCAATGGCATCTTTGTGACCATCAATGATGTTTATGTGACCATCAAAATTTAATCCCCTATCATTTTCTTACTGATATTAAAATTGACATTTTCATGAACATCAAAGATATCTTCATGACCATCAATGACATCCATGTGATCTTCAAAATTTAAACTCATGTATTTTATTTGTTGAGCCTAAATTTGATGTTTGTACAACCATTAAAGACATCTTTATGACCGTCAATGACATCTACAAGACCATAAAAAATTTTACCCATGTATTTTTATCTCTAATATTTCTATACTAGGCTCTTGCTTCTTCCCATAGGTCATTCAATCACTATATTGGGCTCTTACAATGGTGACACTTATCACCCTCGCAAAGCTCAGTAGGTTCTATAATTTTTCAACCATTGCTTTTGCTTCATTCGATCAATGATCTCAAGTTCACATGGTTCATTAGATATGTAGCAATAAATAAAAGACATAATTTAATATAAAGGACATTACATAAAAAGTCCTAGCCTAAGGTCTTAGTTATATTAATAAATATGATTTGGACCTAGACTTATAATATATAAATTATCCCCTGCATTAATTTTGACCCTACATAAATCATACGATATAAAAAGGAGCAAGCATATAGATTTTTAGCCTAAGGTCTTAGTATTAATAAAATATGATTATGACCTAGGCTAAAATCTTAAATCAAGCTCAAAACATATTAAAATGATATCTAAGTATGGCTACCACTTGGTAATTCCATAGGATTTTTGGTCTATTGATCTTCGTAATAGGGTATTGTTTCAGCTATTTTGTGTAAGGGAATTATTTTGGGGATCCTAATTTCATCAGATAGAATGTCTGAAAGATAACTTGTAAAGGAATTACATTTTCATCAAAAAAAATATGCAAAACACAAAGCTCATAGTTTAATTTCATTAGAAAAAATGTTTGAGACACAACTTCCAAAGGAATTAGTCCAGGGCAAAAGGCCTAAAAAAATAATTCCAAGATAAAAGTCCCAAAGGATAGGCTCATAGGAAATAATGCCTGGGACAAAATCCCTAAATGGTAATTGCATTAGGTCAAAAGGGTCATTTCAAAAAGTCCAAAGGGTCACTCTATTAGGAAAAATGGTCAAAACAAAAAAGCCAAAAGGCAACTACAAAAAGTTTTAAGGGTATGTTCCATCCCTTTTATTTATGAAAGATAAAATTCCATCGAACAAAAATTTAGATAGAAAAAATTTGTCAGACACAAATCTGATGAAGATAATTTTAATAGAGCTCAATTACTTTTGATAAATTAGCATGGGGGAACAATCATAGATAAATTATCATGGATAAAATGTCTAACATGATAAACCTAAATACCAACTCTTGCATTAAACATTTTATAAAGACAAAATCCCAAAAAAGATAAGTCTAAAAACATAGGACCTGACAAAGACTCCCAAAAAATATTAATAAGGTTAGTTTATGAAAACATGATGCCAATGCAATTTTACAAAAACAAAAAAATTCCAATAATGAATATTCTCCCAAATAAATATATATAAGAGGGGATCAAATTCAAGACCATAATCCAAAAAAAGGTGGGTCCTCATTTTCTATGGAAAGAAGGGTGATGTTGGGTACAATAAATGTAAACATACAGGGGGAATACTCCTGAGTATTCAAGAACCTATAACTCTAGTTTTCTATCATTAAATCAATCATGAAGTGTGTTATAGAAGAATACTTAAATCAAAAACATGAAAGAGACTCCTAAGTTCATTCACACAACATACTTACCTTGTAATTTCTTGGATCTATGTGTATAAAACATGTACTTTATTTAACCCTTATTGTGATGAGTTTTTTAAAGGCTTTGATGAGGCTATATTTTTCATTCTAGTATCTCTTAAATATCATTAAAATCTAGAGAATCTCAAGCATTTTTCTACTTCCAACCAAGCCTCCATAGCCCTGACAAAGATACCTTAGGCTCCCTATCTTCTCTTTCTATCATGATGCATGGTACATTGACTTTATTTTATCATGTGAGCCTTTTGATTTTATTTTGCTCTTTTGAACTCATTGGTTCTTTTTTATTTTGTTTTTTTTCTTTTATTATTGAATGGAAAAGAGAATATATGGAACCCTAGTGATTTGGTATTAAATCCCTCCCAGCCACATCTATACCCAAAATTGTCATTTCTAACAAGTATTTAATGTGATAAGTGAATTTGATCCAATAAAACAAGAAAACATTATAAAGTTGTATCAAGTACTCTAAGAGAAACATTCACATGCTTGGTAAAAGTATTCACTTATGACAACATCTAAAATAACCCATGATTACCTACCTTCATCCTAAAGACTAAAAAACTTAGAAATACACCTAATCTATAAAGTAGTCCCAAAATATCAAGATTTTAATTTTCCCCTTTTCTAAAAGTCATAAGCTTAGGTGGTTAGGATTTTTATCTTAGTTATAGTCAAATAAAACATGATTATCATCATTAGAGAAGGAAAATAACAACTAATCTAAGAAAGTAAGAAACTTAAACTAAGAAAGTAAGAATCTAATATATGAAAGCAAAATACTAAAAGTATGAAAGATTAATCTAGAAAATAGGAAACTAATCTATGAAAGCAAGAAATATAATCTAATCCTATAGTTACATTCATTTGTACCTTGTTAATTATTAATATAAGTAGATGGATCAACCTTGAAGTAATGCTTTAGGAACTATCCATTGATTGGATATGTAAGGTCATTTCCTTGCAAGTCCTTTAAATGAAATGCATTATTGTCCATGATCTCTAAAATCTATTAAGGTTCAATCCATAATGGGGCCAACTTATCATGTCATCCTTTATTCTCATGGGCCTTATCCCAAAGTAGCACTAGATCCAAAATCATGAATGATTTAACTTTTTCTCTCTTATCAAACCACATATTGACCACATCCTGGTCTTTATTGATTGTTTGTAAGGCCTCATTCCTTGAATCTTCCATTTCTATTATTTTTAGCAATCTTGATTCTGCTTTAGTGCTTGGTTCTATGTAGTCCTACATGAACTAATAAGTGGTTAGCTTCAATATGATAAGGAATACTATTTTGCATCAATACACCAATAGGTAAGGTAAATAATTAAGGGCTTGTTTGTATCTTTTTTGGTTTTCCCAAAGAGCATACTTCAATAAATTGTGTCAGCCCCTAGGCTTTTTTCCAACTAATTTCTTAATTACATCAATCAGATTCATGTTTGTTTATTTTGATATTCCATTTCCCTAGGGGTAATAGTTAGAAGTTGACCTAATAATAATCTAGTTGTTGTGTGCCCCCTCAATAAATTTTATTGATATGAAATCTAGTCCATTGTCAAAAACCAAAAAAATGGGCATATTAAATTTGGTTTTTATGTGTTACTCCAAGAAGTGGATCATGTCTTGTGATCTGTAATTCTTTGTAGCTATGGCTTTAGTCCATCTATTGAAATAGTTTGAAGAAATAATTAAAAACTTATGGAATGTCAAAGAATCTGGGTTGATGAAACTAATGAAGTCTAACCCCCATTAGATGAATGATCTTCCTTCAACAATTGACTGTAGAGGCATTATTGCATGTACTTCTCTCTTGGCTAAAGCTTGACATTCATGGTATGTTTTGACATGAGTATCAACATCCTTTAAAATTGTTGACTAGTAGTAGCCCATTCTTAAGTTCTTGTGGGCTATGGTATTCCTAGATGAGTGACAACTACCCATTTTTTGATGTAAGTTATCTAAATTTTCTTTAGCTTCCTTATGGATACACACTTGAGATAAATACCTTCATAATTTCTTTTGTAAATAACTCTATTCTTGATCATGTAATGTGGAACTTTGAGCCTTAAATATCTTTTTCTCTCTCTATTGAGCTCTAGGGAATAAGTTCTCATACGTAAATGTTATATTATATGAATATACCACTCTTCTTTAGATACTTGAGATTCACATACCTCTTCAATGGTGATGCATGGATCTAGTTCAATCATGAGTTGAACAATGCCTTGGCCCCAAACAATATTTTTAGGCTTGATCTATATGTCTGATTATTTTAACTTTTCTATCCACTTGGTCTAACATTTCCCTAGATCATTCTATGATAGAGTGGTCTTGATACTAGGATCAAGCATAATGATAATGACTTTATTCCTAAAGATGTAATTCCAAAATTTGTTCATGACTTTGACAAGGACAAAATCTATTTGTCAATCATAAAATACTTGAGTTATGCATCTTTTAGATTTGTGATCATGAACATAATTAGATGCTTGATCTTATCCTTCTTATGCATGATGATAACTGCAACTGTATACTCTAAAGTAAATGAATATGAGTATAAATATTTATTAAAATCTAGATTTATCAATACTAGATCCTGTGATATTGCATCTTTAATGTCTTGGAAGGAATTTTAGGCTTCAAACATCCACTATATTATGGCATCCTACTTGAGCATGGCATTCAAAGGTTTAATAATATCTATAAATCCTTAGATGAAATTCCTTATGAATTTAATATTTTCAAAGAATGATTTGAGCTCCTTGCTATTTGGTGGTTGAATTTTTGAAATCACCTGAATTCTATCAGGATCAATGGTGATCCCATCCTTGGTGGTGATGTGCCCCAAGATCTTGCCTTTGATGAATCCAAATATATTTTTTTGGGATTTATTGAAATCCCAAACCTTCTAAATCTCTCAAATATGGACTATAGAAGACTTATGTGATCCTTTTTATGCTTTGAAAACATTGTAAGATCATCCATGTAAATGATTATGCATTTTCCAATCATTTCTTTGAATGTGTGATCCATAACACATTAAAAGCTATCACCTATATTTATTAGGCTAAATTACCTCCTTTTATATGAATAAATCCCCACTTCATAGTGAATGATATCTTCATTCTGTCCTCAGATTATACTAGTACATGATTGTAGCCTAAAAACCCATCTAGGAAGGACATAATTTCAAATCCACTTACTATTTGTATCACCTTATCCAGATAAGGTACAAGATAATTATCCTTTTTAGAATCCTTATTTAGGTTCCTTAAAACCACACATAATCTAATCTCACCATTATTATTTCTCACTAAGACCAAATTGGCTACCCAAGTAGAATGTCTTATTAGAAAAAAATGAATTTTGCAGTTAACCGCTTCTCCACTTTTATTTGAATGAGAGGCTCAGGAATAAGATTGACTAGTCTTTGCCTTTATCTGAGTGCATTATGATATAGATTCAAGGGAATCATATGAGTAATAAATTATAGGTCATATAATTTCAATTATTCATATGTCCTAATGACATCTCTATATTGAGTGATTAGATCCTTCATTCATTGTCTCTCTTTTAGGGTGTAGCTAAGATCGATATTGACATAGCATGGGTTGTGCTCATCACCTAGATTTTCTCTTTTGAAATCTGATTCATTAACCTTGGGATACCTAAGTTTCTAAGATTGAGGTTCTATGTTAAATGTTCTTTCCAAAGAGACCAACCTGTCTAGAATTTGATTCTCTTTGAGCTGGAGGATACCTTATTTGTCTTATTCTTCTTGATAAAGGTGATTAATGTCCTTTTCATTGATGATTTAGGATTAAAATTCCCCTGAATTAGTTAAAAACTAAATAATCTGATGGTCATAATCAAAGACATGGAAATTTTATATGTTATTTGGAATAAAGGGGAAAGGTACCAATTTAATTGAGAACTTTTTAACCTTATATTCTTGTAGCAGCTCTCAAGAGTAACAATAGTAGATAATGAATCAATGGTTTGATTTTGTTCTCCTGAAAGTGATACTATGTTGAAAGTTTCAAATATTTCAATCAGATCCCATACTCTATGATTTTATCTTTTTAAATAAGATAACTTTCACTAATATTTATTTCTGAATTGGTTGACCACCAAATCTATGTTGCCAAATACTAGTATTTGTTTCACATTATTATTGAGTGCAAAATGTAGTCCCAAAACTAGACCCTCATACTTAGCTCTATTGTTAGTGGATGGAAATTATAATTTTTATGATGCAAAGAAATTTTTATCTTATGGATCAATCAGCTCAATTTTCACACTTGATCCTTACTTCTATCTAGAACCATCAATGTGTAGAGTCCATAGTTGATTGGAACCTTTAGGTTCTAGATTTTATACTTGATTTTATGTAGTGAAAGTATAAATACCAAAACTAGGTGATTCATACTTTACCTCTTCATTCTTGATGTTATATTGTATAATGGGATACTTCATTATTAGCTCTCTATCAATTTTGATTTGATTTACAACTTCTCTCCATGGTAGCTAGATATGAGAGAATATATAGAGAGATATCCATTGATTGTTTTAGACCAATCCCTACTCATTAAAAATCTATATCCTTTAGGTATATCCACCACCAAGATATCAATGGTCATCTACACTCTTCGATCAAATGCTACTTGAATGTGCACATTGGTCAATTCTCCAACTAAAGAGACTACTATCTTATCTAATTGTGAAACCATTCTCTTTGAAGAACTCAAAGTGAAACCTAGCTTCTGGTATATGAATGTGGGCATGATAGTTACAGATGATCTATAATCAACTAAAAAATTATGAATATTCTTATCAAATTCTTAGATAGTTAGCAAGAAAGGTATAATTTTTGGCTTACTCTTGTAGATGATGTTGGCATCAATAACTTTTTCTTTATATGTAGATACATTATATCTTTCTATAATAGATTTATATTAATGGACTTCAATAACAACTCCTATTCTAGAATTTGAGATACTTTATGAAGAAATTATATTCACCTTGATATTCTTTATATCCTCAACAATATTTTATCCTCCTTTACTTGGTTCTTCCTTACTCTATTTCTAATTTTTCCCCTTTGGAGGGATGGATTATTGTTTGCTTTAGGATTAGGAGGAATCACTATGGTATTTGGAGGAGTTGATCTTATAAGTGTTTGTTTATTCATTAGATTATATGCACCTCTTTAAAACTCCTAGAAAGCATGAAATTCATCCATATTATGTTTTGGTTCATTATAATATTGTTTGGGAAGGGAAACTCATGAGTCTTGAAGAACATAGTGCTACTTAAAGAGATAGGATTTTTCTTTAAAATATTTTGAATGGTACACAAAACTCTAGACAATTAAGCTCACCATGTTGAGAGGTGTTGTGAAATCTAAACCAATTAGGAAGAACCTTCCACCATGTTAATCTTTAAAAGTTTATTATATTTATCAAGCCTATTGAATGGTCTATTTTATCTTTAGAATCCAACATTATGATTTTAAATTAGGCCATTAGCATTTCCCATCTTCCTTTTCATATTCAAGAAGTCATTACTCAATTTTTAAACCATCTTCTAGATAGAATCTAGTTTTACCTTTTTATAATCAGTATCTTTACAAATAACATTAAGTGGTTGATTCTATAGTTAACCATTACCTATTGTATGATTAGTCAAGAAGCATGAATTAGGTTTTGTTATCTATGTCAATAGAGATAATGCGTATAATTTATTTTGATTGAATGTGGGAACATTCTGGTTCACATGTGGTATTAGATTTAATGTTGGAAAGCTATTATTGCCATTAGGTGCACTAGCATCTAAGGATTGATTTTACTATCTATATTGATAGCCTCTTCATATTTTAATGTAAAATTATTGGCAATAATTTCTCTTCTTGGGAACATGACATTGATTCAATTTAGGGCATTATTGTACATCTCTAATGCTAATGGCTCATCTATATTATACATTGGGATCAAACAGTTTTACATCTTCTAGAACCTTACATTGAAATAAAAAATGGACTAATTAAGTTCTCTCCTCATGCTAGTGAAGTGTTGATAAACCAAACCAAGATGGTAACCTATCAAAACTATACAAGAAAAGTTGTTTGGCATTCATCGCAAGAAGTGGTGGAATTTTTGGTTAGATTTAAATAAAAATAATAAGTAGATTCCATTAAATTAAGAGGGAATAATCTACATGAAACATCCTCATGGATAACATTCATCAGCCTTAATGTAGTTTTAAAATATTTGGTATGTTCCTCTATTGTCATTGCTCTTATAAGTGAAAAGGATGGTAAGTACTTTTTGGGATTCTGAGGTAAATCATGTACATCTCCTAAGATGGCAATAGCATATCCAACTAACTAGGGCCAAGCCATTTTTTGGTTAATATTTAAAGGGTTCCTTATAGGTAAGGGGTTCCTTACTAGAGGAGGTGGATTATTCTAAACTAGGACTATTGGCATAGTTCTAGGTCTCCTATGATTTGACAAGGATGAGTCTAGAAAATTAGCCTAGGAATTAGATCTAGTCATTCTCCTAGGTGACTCTAGTAAAACTTTACATAAATAATAACTACTATTATTGGGGATGTTGGCCATCCTTTTAGCACTAGTAAGACTATTGATGTAGATTTTATACACACCATAGCCGATCAAGGTAGCCTCTAACATTTCAAGATCTTAATAGAGGTAAATTCCACTCTAGGGCATGAGTTGCATATATACATTTAGCTATAACATGTTGATGGAATAACAAGTGGGGCATGAAGGTTGTTGACAAGGGTTTTGGATAGAGGTGTGGTTCATAATAAGGGTAGTGAATCTCTATGTCAGTTAGATGAGTGGTTGGTTGATAAAATAGAGTGGGTATATCTTAAAACAATATCAAAAAAGAAGGGAAGGGTAAGGTAAAAAAAAGATCTATGGCTTTTAGGAACTACTTCCTTGGTTTATAAAAAGACAAGTGATCTCAAAACTTATGCTTGTTGTTAGCAATAATTACACACACATAATCAGGCATGGTTAAAAATTCTAAGGAGATAATGATGTAGGAAATTCATAGGCTTTAGACAAAGGTTGATCCATTTAGAGTAGCTATTACACACCCTTACTCAAAATATTATGGCTCAGGCTAGTGACTTATTTGAGTTAGGTTTTGCACACACAAAAAGAAATACATTTAAGAAGGCACTCACACAATCAAAATTATGAATCAATTTAACCAAATTGACTTAACTAATATAATTCACCAATATTTCAAAAATTATTTCACATCTACATATCAATACATCAATCAAGCTAGCTAAGAATCCATTCATAGCTATTTCACACTAAAGATTATTGAAACATACAACCAAAGAAATTAACAACTAATTACACAAAAATTAGAAAGAAAATACACAAACATATTTGTTGATGATAAAAATTGATGCTACTCCTATATTTAAAATTCTCTAACAAAAATTCAAGTTGGATAATAATTATTTATATAGACTTAGGGAAGGGATCACCTCATCCTCCAAGTTCATGCAAGGTTGTTACATGTGATATCCAATACTTGAGTTCTAACGATGTTCAAAACCATATAAGAGTCTACTTATAATTATAAATTTAAAATAGCCTTTACAAAAGCTATATAACATATGGATGTGTATGAATATGAAGTAAATTTTTACAATTATAACTCAAACTACATGAAAAAATTCAAATATATGTACCATTTACAAAATTGTACATGAACAAAATCTTAGCCTTTTAAGGTTGCATGGTCTAAATGGCCAGGGTGGTAAAAACTAAAATTGTAGGTTGTTTGTCAAATACAAGTATCGATGCATAAATATTTTAAAACTAATTAATCTATGAATAATCAAAAATAATTACACATTACATGTTTTCTCCTACCTCTCACTGAGTCTGGATCTTTGAAAATTCCACCTAGGACTCGTAGTATTGATCTTATGCATGATGGAACACAATCATACCATTTCATAGCTCCATGAGGCCTTTATTCTCTTTATAATACTAACTCAAATGTTTTTTGTGCCACTTGGTAGCTCCTCACTTATTAAAATACCTTTTAATTTTGCACATTTATCTTGTAGCAATCATCATATGTGCCCAAGTTAATGTGGTTTATAGATCTTAGTGATTTGACTCATTGACTCCTATGAGATTGATAATTGGTACATCCTCATTCCTTTAAGAAGTCTTTATTGATATCACATCATTAGATCAACTATATGGATCAATGTTGGCCATTAATCTACCTAGTTCTAATAACCTTTTATTTCAAATGACTAATTATAAAATTAAATCTAATGTCCATATGGCCATCAATGACACCCTCATGGCTGTCAATGACATCTATGTGATCATCAAAATTTAATCCCTTATGATTTTCTTGTTGATATTAAATTTGATCTTTGTGTGACCATCAAAGATGTCCTTGTGATCATCAATGATGTCCATGTGACCATCATAATTTAAACTATGTATTTTAGCTATTGTGCCTAATTTGACATTTTCATAACCATCAAAGACATCCTCATGACCATCAATGATGTCTATGTGACCATCATAATTTAAACCCATGTATTTTTATCCATAATATTTATATACTAGGCTCCTTACTTACTCCTATGGGTCATTCGATCACTATACTAGGTTCTCACAATGGTGACACTTGTCACCCTCACAGAGCTCAATAGGTCTATTGAATTTTCAACTCTTACTCTTTCTTCATTCGATCAAATCGAGCCTAAGTTAACATGATTTATTATATCTAAAGGCATAAATAAAAGACAAGTTAATATAAAGGACCTTACATAAGAAATCCTAGCCTAAGGTCTTAGTTCTATTAATTAAATATGATTTGGACCTAGGCTTAGAATATATAAAAGAACCCCTACGTTAATTTTGACCCTTCATGAATCATAAGATATACAAAATACCAAGCATATATATTTTTAGCCTAAGGTCATAATATTAATAAAATATGATTATGACCTAGGCTAAAATCTTAAATTAAGCTCAAAAAATAATAAAATGTTCTTTAAGTAGGGGTACCTCTTGGTATTTTTACAAGATTTTTGGTCTATTGATCTTGGTAGTAAGCTATTATTTTGGTTATTTTATGTAGGGGAATTATTTTGGGGACCCTAATTTCATCAAACAAAATTTTTGAAACATAAATTTTGAAGGAATTGAATTTTCATCAGATAAAATGTCCAAGACATAAAGCCCACAGTTTATTTTCAATAAATAAAATATTTAAGACATAACTTCCAAAATAATTGGTCTGGGGCAAAGGCCTGAAAGAATTAGTCTAAGATAAAAGTCTTGAAGGATAGGCCTATATGGAAAAATACCTGAGACAAAATCCCTGAAGGGTAAGTGCATTAAGTCCAAAGGGTCATTTTAAAAATTCCAAAGGGTCATTCTAATGGGAAAAATGGCTACAACAAAAAGGCCAAAGGGAAACTACAAAAATTTTGAAGGGTATGTTTTGGCCCTTTCATTTTAGCAAGATCAAATTCCATCAAATAAAATGTCTAATATAAAAAGTTTGATAGAGACAAATCTAATGTAGATAATTTCAATAGATCTCAATTATTTTGGAGTAATTGGCATGGGGGAATTTTCATGTAGAAATTATCATGGACAAAATATCTGACATAATAAACCTAAAAACCATCTCTTGCAGAACGAAAGTTTTGAAGACTAAAATTTTGAAAACATAAAACTCGACAATGACTCTCAAAAAGTATTAACAAGGTTAGTCTATGAAAACATGATTCTAATGCCATTTTTAAAAAAATATGAAAAGGATAATAATCAATCTTCTTCTAGATAAACATATAGAAGAGGGGCTCAAAGTTAAGACCATAATCTAAAAAAGGGTGGGTTCCCATTTTCTATGAAAAGAAAGGGATGTTGGGTAAACCACTTAAAATTAGGTGGAGTATGTGAATAAGGTTTATCTACTATTATTATAATACTATTGGTATTGATAGAAGGAGAATTAGAAAGAATGTTTGGGTTAGGAGGAGTAGTAGAAGATGCAGGAAGTCCCAGAGGTTCAAAGGGTAAAATTTGTTCTACCACCCAAGGAATATCAATATGTGAACAATTAGCATAAGGGACATGACCTTTAGGTGATAATTAAAAATATATTGATATGGTATGAATATCGTGATTGAAATCATGTATTTGATCTAGAGTTTTTGATAATGTTGAACATCCAAGTCTCTTGATTGAGATTGGGTCATGATGTAGTTATCATCATAGATTAGATAAATTTTTGCATGATTGTGATTCAAGAGGGTATCAAAAGGGGATATGCCTAAATTACTAAATTTATGTGGATACATGATTAGAGAATCTTGGAATAATTTATCAACTCCATAATCATTACATGTGAAGTCATCTTTTGTGAAAGAGGCTTCTTGAGCATTGCATAGATAGAGAATAAGTGATCTCATCAATAAGAGGGATGGTACAATCATGATGTAATAAAGGAGGAATCCACTTTGAGATGTAAGGGGGTAACATGGTAGTGTTGCATGTATTTTTCAAATCATTATTCTCATCATTATCTGAATCAACAAGAATGACATGCAAATTTACATTCATGTTGATGAATTTGGGTAATGGATCACTATTGATCATTATAATGGTGGGAATTCAATATTGAGATTTTGAATTTCTAATTTGAATACTACAAGGCTTAGGATTAGTCTCATGTTTATACCTTTTATAGGTATGCATTAACTTGATACATAAGTTACTAGAGAAGGTGATATGCCTCATTCTATGGGTCCATGGTCATCCTACGAGTATGTTTTAAGATAAGGGTAAATTGAGGACCTCGAGATTTTAGATGGTCATAGGTCCAATCATAAGAGGAAGCCAAATACAACCATGTGAAATTTCACTAGTTTTGTCGAACACATGAAATGTTAAGTAGGTTTGCTTAAGATGACCTTTATTATATCCAAATTTTTGGACAAGCCATAGAGATGTCACATTAATACCATACCCTATTTATACTAGTAATATATGAATGAAGGTGGCATTAATGCTTATTTTAATGAATAGGGGTGGATTATCTTCTTGAAATAGTATCTCATCATTAATCATGTCTTCTTCAAAGAATTATATGGAGGGTTTTGAAGAGGGATAAATGAATTCAATGCAATGCACTTCATTTGGTTAAGGCTAATGATAAGTTGGTTCCTATTATAAGGAGGATGGATCTTAAATTTTTTAAATTTATTACATGAGGAACTTATAATTATAAGGAGAGGTGAAAATTAACTCCATAAAAGGTATCTTGTAAGGCATGGATTAACATTCTTCTAATAAGTTCCAGTAGGTTTTGGAAGAAAAAATGACATGAGGTTTAGAAGGTAAATTATATTTGGGAGGAAGAGGAATGGTTGGGGGTTTGGAAGGAGGAGATGGTTCCTCATTAGGTTTTCAAGCTAGGTGACTAGCTATAGTATCTTCAAGGAGTTTCTATTCAAAATATCATTTCATAGGTTTAGTGATGGGATATTTATGAGTTGGTTTACATTAGAAAATTTACCTTAGATATGTTGACATATTAATAATTATTATAATATTTATTATAGTCATTGTCAATGGATCAAACATCATTCTTGGATTGTTGATCATTATATACAAAAAAATAATTTTTATTAGAAGAAGCAGCTTTGGGAGCTTGTCATTTGATAAGTGTGATTATAATCTTAACAATATATTTGAATCATAGCTTTGTGATTAAATGAATCACCAAACATATAGGAGACAAAAAATTATGAGCCCTCTTCATGTTTCATGGGAGTGACTAATGTCAGTATGGAGCAATAAAATTTATTAGGGTTATACCATTTAGAAGGATTATTGGGATAAGTAAATGGTTTAGAGGGTACTATGAATTATTTCATTTACTATATAGTTAATTTTATGTGATAAGATGGGGATTCTTAGCTTTGAAAACTCCTAGTTTGGTTTAAGGAGGATTGCTAGTTATCACATTAGATGAATGTTGAAAAGATACCTTTATGAGTTTGGTACTAGGTTCAAACTATTTAATTAATAAGTCTTAATTCTTGGCTTGGTCAAGAACTTCATTGAGTATTTGAGGATCAAAATTTCAAACCTTATAATGAAGTGAAGGAGTAAATGTAATTATAAAGAGTTTTTAAAATTATCATCAGTCATGTTATGATCAATTTTGAGGGCCAAATATTTCCATTGCTTAATAAAATCATGAGATTATTCAATGGGATATTGCTTGGCATTGATGAAATGGATAAGCTAATTTTTAGGAAGATTATTGAATTGAAAATATTTAACTAAAGGATTGACTAAATCCTATAATTGCCATATGGAATGTTAGGGAAATTGATTATATGATTTCAATTCATCACTGGTGAAAGTTTTATCCAAGAGTTTAGTTATGGAAAAAGTATTAATTTTGATCCACTCCTCATAAATATTGTCAAATTACTCAAGAAAAGATGTAGGCTCTTTATTCTCATCATATTTAATAGTTACATATATGTTACCAATATCAATAGAAATAATGAAGGGGGATAAACGCTCATTTTGGACGTGTTAGAGCATCTTATTATTCATGATAGGTTTTGGAATGAAATTTACCATGGAATATCTAATAATTGGAGGAATAAAATTTTTATTGTTTTGAGGGAGAAGAGTGGGAGGTTGATTAGCCATTTTGATCAAATGATGGTGTAGTTGCATCATTTAGGAGCTGTTATATATTTGCATTATGTTCATATATTACATGAATTGTCAAATAATTTGAGTGGTATCAATGGGTGTATTTGTGTTTGTAGGAGGACTCACCAAATTATTGTTAGGGGGAGGGTTGTTAAGTGGTGTATTTCTTAGGGGGTTATTAGATAGAATTATGTCAATTACCCTTAGATTATGGTGAGGTGCTTGAAGATCAAAATTATCTTCATAGGTATGAAAATGATATGTTATACCAATCTCATCTTATGGCATGATTTTAACCATATTTTAATATAAAGATGAGGGAGGAGGATAATTAATCCAAGAGTGAGCATTATCCTAAAAGGTAAATAAATAAATAAAATAGTGCCTCATATAGTGTCTAGATGGATTCAAGTTGTCCAAAAAGATTATGATAGGGAATTTCATGATGATTGATGAAAGAAAAAGAGATTAGGAAAGTGTTGACATTGCTAATTGAACCATAGGTACTCTTAGTGTTTAAATAATACATCTCGTTTTAGAATTTATAAAATTTAGAGAATGAGTTGTAGGTTTTGGTGATCTAGTTTCCTGTGGTGAAATAGCAATAAATCAAGATGAACTGTTCCACAATATTTATATGATTTGGTGGTTGGGAACCATCTTGGCCAATTATTGATGAATTATAGTAGATATATGATAATAAATAGTTAATTATGCCCCAAATTTGAGATAAAAACTAGTTTAAGTGGTATTTATAATGATATTTAAACTAAAGTGGTTTGGTATTAAAAAGGAGCAAAGAGAAGGGTGAGGCAGAAAAGAAATGAGTGATTTCCAATTTTAGTCTCAAACATTATGACAAAGCATCAATTATAACTAAATATGCATTCAACCAATATATAATGTAACATAGCCTAAGCTCAAATTATACTATATACTAGGCAAACATCAAAGGATAATGTAATGAGTCATAAGTAAGAACTAGGTCTACTTTAAGGATTTACTACTATAATCAAATAACATTGACACATCTAAATATAGAGCAATATAAAGTGAATTAGAACTCCCAGATCCTCTAACTAATCTATCATATGCACAAATTAGAAACCTTATTATTCAAAAATGCTACACCCTTAACCTTTGGCATGTCTTAGGATATGTGTAGCTAACTTGTGTCTTACATACCTTTTTATATTCTTGTTACTTTTATCTATGTTCTTAGTGAGATCATCCTATATAATAACCATGTTTAAGTAGACTATATATAAGAGGTAGTGGTTATTCAATCATCATCATGTTAAGTATTCTATTATTAGTGCATTATTGTGGAGGTTTCCCCCTCAAAGTGACTTTGTTATATTATCTAGTATTCTTCTTTATTGTCAATTATTACTATGTGATCTCTCATATTTGCTTATTATGTGTGATATAAAATCATTCTATGTGAACATATAAGTAATTTCATTACAAGTGGTATTAAATCTTGATTTGGGCAAGCTCTTTATGGAATTTTTTTTGGATCAGGTGAGGTGCAATTTTTATGAGGGAAAGGAACAGTAAAATATAACTTGCAATCTGAGAAGAATTAATTTTTTCTATCAGTGCAGTATTATTTGAAATGATTTTTTGAAAAAATAAATAAAAAATATAGAATTTTTTTCATATTTTACATTTATAGTCATTGGATTCGTCTCAACAAAATGATCACAATGTTATAATCCACTAGTATACTTTTTCATGCCAAAATATTTTACCCTATTGTGTAAAGGTAGTTATTGGATTCATCTTGGTGAGGTGATCATAATGGTACCATCCCTTGGTACACTTTTTTTTAGGAAAATACCCTCCTAGGGTTTGTATATGGCTAGTCCTTTTACATGGGGATGAAAAGGGGGAAAAGAAACTCCTAAGACTCCTATCAGTGACATGGAATCTAAAACTTTAGATCCATTGATTTCTCAACTTTAAGATGACATAAAAGGCTTGGTGTGGCATGATTAATTTGTTATAGTTTAAACTGATATTTTAGGGATGCATGAAGAGATGAATGGGGTTCACAATCAATTGAATCAAATCACTACTTCATTGGCTACACTTTCACCTTAGTTATAATTAAACACCCCTCCACTTTAGCATTCAGGTTCTCTTCCCTCAACACTAAAAAATCTAATTCTAGTATGAAACTAATGTTTATCAAAGTGGACATACATAAATTTGATGGTGAGGATCATCTCACTTTGATTAATTAAGTTGAGGATTTATTTAATCTACATCAAACACCTAGTTCTTAGAAGGTGATCGTGGCATCTCTATATTTGGAACTTGAGAAGTTCATTTGGTATCACTATTTATGTGCTTAGAAGAAAAATAATGGTGCTCATATTACATGGTATATTTTAATTGATGAATTATTAGATCATTATTATAATAATATATCTGAGAACTACTTTATCCAATTAGCCAAAGTAAGGCAAATGGGAACTATGAAGGATTATATTCATTAGTTTCAAAATATATCCTTATGGGTGGAAGACATCAATGAGGAGAATTTGATTGATCTTTTTTTTGGTGGTCTCAAAGATAGCATCCAAATGGAGGTTTAAATTTTTATCCTAGCATCTGCATCAGAAGCTATCCCTCAAGCATGCAGAATAGAGGAAAAATATATGGTCAAACAAAAAACCTTCACTACTGGTAATGATTTCACCTTTCCAACATCATCATATCCTCAACCCACTATATTGACACCTCAAAAAATTGAGAAGTTATCCAAAAGGTTGTGTTATGGTTGTGATATAAAATTGAGCAAAGACCATCATTATGTTAAAATGAAGGTGTTTTACATCAAAGGTGCCAATGAGGAAGATGGTGATGAGGAGGCACTTGGAAAGGATGAAGAAGGTCCTAAGGAAGAATTTGAAGACTCTCAACCTACTATTTTCTATCATTCTCTTTCAGGTATTAGTACTTCCCAAACTCTTAAGGTGGTGGGTTTACTAAAAAATAGAATGTCATTATTTTGATTGACTCTAGGAGCACACACAACTTCATCAATAATAATTTGACTACTCGCTTAAACTATTTCATTTATCCCACCCTAAAATTTTAGTTCATGATTGTAGATGGTTGTATTATTAGCTATTCAGGAAAATTCCACAGGTATTAAGCTAGACATGGGAGACTAATTTATGGATTCTCTTATGTGTATTATTCCTATAGGGGGAGCTAAAATTATTTTGTGAGTACAATGGCTCACCACTTTGGGCACTATCGAGATGAATTTCTATGAATTATTCATGCATTTTTTATTTGAGGGAAGGATATTTCAACTCAAGGGATTAAGGGCTAAATCTCCACAACCTGTTAGCTCCCATCAAATGATAAAGATTCTTTGAAAGGGTGCTAAAATATTTTTATCTCACTTCTTTTCCATGGGAGTTCATCCAAATCAACTGTATGCACCTCCTAATCTACAATAAGTGAGTGATGCCCATTTAGTTATTTTTGGTGACATGTCAAAAGGACTTACACCTAGACACATGCATGATCATAATATAAAAGTTATTATTGGTAATACACTACCTAATATCAGGGCATACAAGTATTCATATGCTCAAAAAAGTGAAATTAAAAAGATGATATAGGAAATGTTGGATGCAAGAATCGTTCACCATAGCCAAAGCAAATACTCTTCACTAGTTTTCATGGTGTGAACGAAATATGAAACTTAGAAGATGTGCCCTGACTACAGGGAATCCAACAAGTACACTATCAAAGATAAGTTTATTATTCCTATAATTGATGATTTTTTTGATGAATTAAATGTTTCTCTTTATTTTACAGATTTAGATATGCATTCTGGGTATCATCAAATTGAGATCCATGATGAAGACATACCTAAAACTTCTTTCAAGACTTTGAGGGACATTATGAGTTTTTGGTTATTCCTTTTAGGCTAAAAAAAGCACCATCTATATTTCAAATTTTGATGAACACTATTTTTAGATCATTTTTGAGGAAATTTGTTCTGGTATTTTTTGATGATATCCTCATTTATAGTAAAAATTGGGAAGACCATTTGTACCATGTGAAATAGGTACTCTTAATTTTAGAACAATGTTAATTATATGCCAAAACTTCTAAATGTACTTTTGGAGCTTATGAGGTTGAGTATTTGGGTAATCTAGTTTCACATATAGGAGTAAAAGTAGATCCTAAAAAAATCTAAGCAATGATGGATTGGCTGATTCCTAAGACACTCAAACAACTAAGGAGATTTTTGGGGCTCACTGGTTATTATCACAGATTTGTCAAAAATTATGGTAGCATTACAGCCCCACTCATATCTTTGTTGAATAAATAATACTTTCAATGGACTAATACACTACTAAGGCATTTGAACAATTGTAATTGGTGATGTGCACCACTCTAGTGTTGGCTACTCTTGATTTTTCCAAGACTTTTGTGGTTGAATATGATGCCTATGGGTATGGTATGGATGTTGTACTCATGTAAAAAGTCATACCACTTTCATTTGAAAGTCACCAACTAAAGGGTAAAAATTAGCATAAACCCATTTATAAAAAGGAAATGATGGGAATTTTATATGTAGTCAAACAATGAAGGCCTTATTGATGGGTCACTTTTAGGTAACAACTAATCAAGGTAGTCTCAAATATTTTTTAGAACAAAGGTTATCATCTGAAGAATAACATAAATAGGTAACTAAGACCTTAGGCTATAATTTTGAAATAGTTTACAAGAAAGGCAAGGACAATGTAATGGCAAATGAACTACATGGAATGATGAATTAATTGAGGCCTTGTTATATACTATGACCATTCTATAGGTTGATTAGCTAGAGGAAGCATGATTAGAATGGGACAAGGATAGTGATACTCATGATTTGATTTTTTGGTGGATTTGAAAAATTCACATGGAAGGGTGATACATTATGGTATAAATATAGATTATTCCTATTTAAAAATTCTCTTCTTAAACAAAAAATCCTTCAATAACTTCATGCGACTCTAATTGGGGATCATTTGGGACTTTTAAAAACCTATCATAGAATCAAGTAGGATTTTTTTTGGAAGGACTCAAGGGGGATGTCTATAAATGTGTGGCTGAATGTATAATTTGTCAACAAAATAAAGGAAAAACCATCAAAACCCTAGGTATTTTTCATCCTTTATCTATCCTAAGCCAATATTACGAAGAGGTGTCTATGTATTTCATTATAGGATTATCAATATATAATGGTCAAAATTTTATCATAGTTGTGGTAGAGCATCTTAGTAAGTATGCTCATTTATATTCTTTATCATAACCACTTGTTTCTAATACAATATCTTTTGCTTTTTTTAATACAATTCATAAATTGCATGGTACCCCTAAAATCATTATCATTGATTGAGATCCCATCTTTACTAGTAATTTTTAGACTGAGTTATTTACATGTTTGGACACATAGTTGGCTCATAGTTTATCATATCATCCTCAATCAGATGGACAAACTAAGGTAGTCAAAAAATGTTTACAAGGATATCTTCATTGTTTTATTTCTGATAAACAAGATAAATGGGTTCATTAGTTGTCACTTGTTGAATGGTGGTATAATAATTTTATTCATAGTTATTCTAAAATGTCTCCTTTTATGGCACTATATGGATACCACCCACCATCCATCACTTTAACCTTAAAGGTCTATCCTTAGGTTCATGTAGTTGAAGATCATATTCACCATCAATAGGAGGTCCTTGCCAATTTGCATGAAAATTTATCCATGGCCCAAAATCACATGAAACAATAGGTAGATCAACATAGAAGTGAGAGGAACTAACATTGGTGATTGGTTTTTTATTCACTTACAACCATATAAGTAGATGTCCTTAAAGCAATAGATAAAGGATAAAAATTTGTCCCCTATGTATTATGGGCCTTATTAGATCTTGCAAAAAATTGGTAGTTTGGCCTACAAGATAGAGTTTCCTTCCTCCACTCATATACATATAGTATTTCATTTAGCATGCACAAATAAAGTCATTGGACACAAAGTGGCTACCCAAATTAATTTACCAAAATTGGATGAGGAAGGAAGAGTTTTTCTTGATCAAGAGGTGATCCTTCAAATGTGCACTAAGTAGTTGCTATCTTGAGCGATTAAGGAGTACCTAATCAAATGGAAGAATCTACCCTATGAAGATGTTACTTGTGAGGATGAATATTTTATGAAGTAACATCTAGAGTTGTCTCAACATTGAGGAAAACATTATTTTGAAGGGGAGGGATATGTTACACCCTTAACCTTTGGCATGTCTTGGGATATGTGTGGCTAAACTTTGGCTTACATACCTATTTTATATTCTTGTTACATTTCTCTATGTTTTTATTTAGGTTGGCCTATGGAATAACCACATCTAAGTAGACTATATATAGGAGGTAGTGGTTCATATTTCATCATTATGATAAGTATTATGTTATTAGTGCATTATTGTGGAGGTTACCCCCTGAAAGTGGCTTTGTTATATTATCCAGTATTCTTCTCTACTATCAATTATTTTTGTGTAATCTCTCATATTTGCTTATTCTATGTGATATAATGTCATTCTATACAAACATATAAGTAATTTCATTATATAAAATGCAATTCATAATTGAAAGACACCATTCAAATTCAAGACCTCTACCAAAAATTGAGATAAAATTTATATTAGAAATTAGCATATCAAATTTGGATAATCCTTGAAAACCTCCTTGATTATATTAATTTCTTCAAGTGTAAAAAGTTTCTCAAAAATCTCTCCACTTTTATAATTAGTAATACATGCCTTTATAGAAAGATCAGGTAGTATACCAATTGTTGTTAGTTAGATTCACACCCTTGTGAAGGTATTTTTATGCCTTTACAGTTTGCTAAAACATGGAAACATTCCTAGGTTATGGTTGGCCTAATTAATAAATTTAATCTCTATATTGTAAGGGGTAGCTCCCTTTGGTGTATCAATTAGTATCTCTACTCTATGTTACAAACTACCAAGAAAGGGAAGAGGAAAAAGGTAAAAAAATAAAATTGAAATAAAATCCTATCTAATGATAGTGATACACCTATATTTTGGTTCATCCACCCAATTTGAGCTTCTAAAACATCGAATAGACAATAAAAGACCAAATCTTTAAATCTAATTGACTCCTATGCATCAGTATTTCATGAAAAAGTTTTATCTAGTGATCAAAGCTTGAGGGAAATGATGGCATAGGCCTAATTCAAGGCACTAACCAACCACTTACCACTATTGTAAATTTAGCTAAAAGACATCAAACACAAAGTGTGACTTGCATAATCTGATCAACTAGTAACTAAGTAAGAATCAAGACATGACAAGGAAGAACATTATATCATAGAATAAAATCACTGACATAAATACACTATACTAGCCCCATAGAATCTGAAAATAATCCTTTTATTTATCTAAAAATCTTACAAAACTCAATCTTGATAGAGTCTACTCTTATCAAGAGAGGGATCCTTCCAAATGGTTGAAAAACCAACTTATATAGTAAAAATCATACCAAAGCCAAGAAATTAGTGTTAAAAATAAGAGAGGAGATCAACTACCACATCACACAAGTTCCACATGAGCTATCAAAAGATAATTAAGCCTTCAAATAATATCTACTTTCCCTATGTCTTGCATGAAATACATCTTTGGCATTGAAAAAGGATGGTGGGTCCATCTTGGATTAATCTCCTTCATGCATGGAAATCTATACCAAATATTCAAAGAGAAACTCTAGTTGATATATTTAGAAGTTGAGTTAAAACAAAAGAAAATCCTTCTTTGCATGGAAAATAAGGAAAATACATGATAAGCCTTGTCTAGTCAATTCTAAGTAACTCTATCCTATATGAGATGATTTTACACCAATCCTTACATGAAGAACTTTAGTTTGAACAAGTTGGAAGTGTTAAAAGCCTGTAATTAACAAGTTAAATTAGAATATATGTGACACTTTGATGGAAAATCAACTCAAACTCAAGACCAATATACTATAGATGGCCTCCACCTACATGAAAAGGGGCTTTGAAAACTGAAGCATGAATGAAATTCCACCTTAAGATCAGATATTCAACATTTGAAACCCCATGTCAGCTCCTTGAAGTTCCTTGGCATTTTATTCTTGGGATCTTCATTTCTACATGTATTCCTTTAGGATATTTCTTTGCATCATTTTATTTTGCATTAATTGTTTCTATTTATTTCTTTTAGATTTTTGGTTTCTATCTATTTTCATGGACATATTTCTTTTAGGATTTTATCTTTAGGCTTTCCTCTTTGGACTTTTTTCTTTAGACTTTTCTTCTAAATGAATTATTTTGGCACTTCGAGATGAACTTTTCTTTTAGACAATTTATCTATGGCTTATTTCTTTATGTACATTCCCATGGAATTTTTTTCTAAAATAATTCATGTCTTCAGAGGTTTTGCTTATCATTTTCTTGTGGATAATTTGTTTGAAGGAAATCATGTCTTTAGACTTTTTGCTTGGACCCTTTGAATCTTTGAAAATGGACCGTTTTACCTATAAGTGACTTTTGGATTTTTGCAAAAACTCTTTTGGATTTTGAAAAGTGCCCCTCAACCTTTTAAAATGTCCCTTCAGAATTTTTTAAAATGACCTTTCAGAAAAATTGAAATTGTCCTTCAAAACTTTTGAAATGGTCTTTGCCTTTTTAAAAAGAACCCTTTGAAACTTTTGAAAATGACCTTTCAGAAAAATTAAAATAGACCTTTCAAAAAAATTGAAATGGACCCTTCAAAAAAATTTAAAATGACCCTTTGGAATTCTTGAAAATCACCTTTCCCTTTGAAAATACACTTCAAAATTTTTGAAAATGACCTTTTAGAAAAATTGAAATGGTCTTTCAGAACTTTTGAAATGGTCTTTGACTTTTTGAAAGTAACCCTTTAGAACTTTTTAAAATGACCTTTTAGAAAAATTGAAATAGACCCTTTAGAAAAATTGAAAAGGTTACTTAAAAAAAATTAAAAAGGACCCTTCAAAATTCTCGAAAAGCACCTTTCCCTTTGAAAATACCCTTCAAAATTTTTGAAAATGACCTTTTGGAAAAATTGAAATGGTCTTTTGAAACTTTTGAAATGGTCTTTGCCTTTTTTAAAAGAACCCTTTAGAACTTTTTAAAATGACCTTTCAAAAAAATTAAAATAGACCCTTTGTAAAAATTGAAATGGACCCTTCAAAAAAATTGAAAAGGGCCCTTTGGAATTCTTGAAAATGACCTTTCAAAAAAAATTGAAATGGTCTTTTGGAACTTTTGAAATAGTCTTTGCCTTTTTGAAAATAACCCTTTGGCACTTTTTAAATGAACCCTTCAAAACTTTTAAAATGGTCTTTTGTCTAGAAAAGTCCCCTTCAAAAAAGTTGTTTCAGACAAATTTTTTGAAAGAATCCCTTGGGAAAGATATCCTTCAGGAAAATTGCTTTAGAAAAAATCTCCGAAACAATTCTCAACACTTAGACAAAAGCCCCAAAAACAAAAACTTTTCAATGAATAAATACTTGGTGAAAAATAGTCTCAAAATAAAATAAACTTGTACTTTCGATTAATCAGGTTCTCCACTTCTTCTTACTTTAGGATTTGGGCAATATGACCATAACTAACCAACAACAAGGGGAAATTTGCCCATTCTAAGGAAATTTTTTAATAATAGGGATAGTAATTTGGCCTTGATACGCCAATATTGCTAACATTTTGGTGACTTAGCCAGGAAGCATGCATGTTATGCTTAAGAACCAGACCATGTACATGACATTTAGACTCACAAAACAATGACAAATCTGATCAATGACTACAAGTATAACTTTTTATTTTAAATAAGACAAATTTCATCCTCCAAAACAAGAAGGGAAATAGACAAAGTAGGGAAAACTAACTAAACAAAGAAAAATTGCAAACAAAACACTTATTTAGGATTTAAAAAAATAACTAATGTGTTTAAATAACACTTAGAGGAAAAAAAACAAATAAAATTAGCTCTTCAATAGCAATGTTTTAAATGTATCCCATTGACTGGGATTGGAAGCTCCTCACCATCTATATTTACAAGCTGGAAGGCATTATGGGATTTGTAATTGGGGATTGTGTATGGGCCACTCCAAAGGGAATCAAAATTTGTGTGCCTTCCTAGTTTAGCTCTACCCTCATCCCACTTGAGGACCAAATCTCCTTCTTTGAAACTTTGTGAAGAAGATCCCTTGTTAAAAGGTCTCTTCACTTGTGATTCATGAATTTCCATAGCTAGCATGGACTGATTTCTTATCTTTTCCAAATTTATAAGATAAACATACCTAATCCCCACGGGCTCATTCTCTAACAACTCAAGTTGATACATTAGTTATAAAGCAAGAAACTCAAGAGAAACTGGTAACCTTACTTCCTTACCATATACCAGCTTATATGGAGAGTTGGCTATTGATCTTTTATAGGTGATCCTATCAGCCTGTAGAGTTGACTTCAACATGAGATGCCATGATCTTTGATTGTATTCAATAGTTATTCTTATGATATTTAATAGCTTATTATTCATAGATTTAGCAAGGCCATTGCCTTATGGATAATAGTATGATGAAGTGCTAAGATAAATTCCATGTTGGATAGCAAATTAACTGATCCTAGTTACCACAAAAGCCATTACATTATCAAAAATAATAGTTGAAGGAACTCCAAATCTAGTTAGAAAACTTTCATATAAATTTAGGATATTGGTTTTGTTTGCTTCTTTCAATGTCACTGCTTCTATCCAACATATGAAGTTATCTATAGTAGTTAGAATCCATTTA
The DNA here is from genome assembly GCA_037957365.1 of Torreya grandis. Classification (NCBI taxonomy): domain Eukaryota; kingdom Viridiplantae; phylum Streptophyta; class Pinopsida; order Cupressales; family Taxaceae; genus Torreya; species Torreya grandis. The sequence continues at coordinate 30,564 of JARHVA010006385.1, read as the reverse complement.
TGTACTAAACATGAAAGAGGATTTATGAGACCAATAAACTATAATCATTATTAGATAAAGGGTTGATCCACTATAATTGGTTGAAGAGGTAAGGCTGTATGTTTCACTTTTCCTATATACATAACACACTATTTACGATTCCTTACCCATGCATGGCAATCACTAAATATACTAGGCCAATAGTACCCACCTCTCATGATATTAAGGGTTTTATCTCTTTCAAAAAAATGTCCTCCACCATGTCCATCATGGAATTCTTCAAGCAATCTCTGAGTTTGAATTGACTCTATACATCTTAGAAACATGCCATTGATATCTTTCTTGAACAAAAAACATCAATAAGCAAGAATAAAATTGATTACAACTTGAAATATCTCATTTTTGAATCACTTAGATGAGAGGAATAAATACCATCTTGGACATAGTTTACCAAGTCATGAAACCAGCTAGAAGGTGAGGTATTACCAGATATAACTTCTTCATCATTTGATACCAAAATAACCTCATTAGTCCCCTACAAGTCTTGAACTAGATACTCACAAAGTCATTTGCCTATAATCAGCTTTTTGATCTTAATTTCCACATCATACTCCATTACCTTGGCTATCTAACCCATTCTCTTCTCATTTATATCCTTGTTCAAAAGGAACTCCTTGATGCTTGGATGGGAAACCATTAGGTATATCTTATTTCTAGATAACAAGTATCTAAATTTTTTAAGAGACCTTTTAATTTAAAGTACATTGTTTTCAATAAAAGAGTACTTTGTTTCATACTTTTCCAAGCCTTAACTAAATAAGTCTATTGGATGCTCTAAAGCCTCATGATTTTGTTGCATAATAATGCCTGAAATGGTGTCCATATTACCATATGTGTAAAAAAATAAATCCTTTATGAAATCTAGATTTATAAGAATAGGATAACTAGTTATGGCCTTCTGAATCTCCTCAAAACTCTTTACTCCTTTAGACCAAATGGAACTCTAATTCTTCTTAAGCATGGCTATAAGTGGCTTAGCTAAAATGGTGAAATCTAAAATATATCTCCTTATGAAATTAATTTTAATGAAAGAATATTTAAAAGCCTTTTTTTTCTTAGGCAAGGAGAGTGAAAGGATAGAGTATACTCTTTCAAGATCTATGCTTAAACCATACTTTGAAACCACATGTCCAAGAATCTTACCTTCATGAACTGAGAAGACACACTTTTTGGGATTTAGAGATACCCCAAATTGCGTGCACCTTTCAAACACTTTCTTGAGATGAACCATATGATCACTTGGAATCTTTGAAAACAATTCTATATCATCCAAATAAATAATTACAAACTTGTTAATAAGGCCTTGGAATACCATATCCATGGCTCTCTGAAAGGTTGCTCCAACATTAGATAAACTAATGGGCATCTTTTTGTATGTAAATGTCCCCCACTTGGTTGTGAAGGATATCTTAATTTTGTCCTCTTACTTGACCAAAATATGATTGTAGCCACTATATCCATCCAATAGATAAAATATTTTTGAACCTATAACCAACTATAAAATTTATTCCATTTATGAAATGGATAGTGATCTTTAAGTGAAGCACTGTTCAAATCATGGAAGTCAACACACAATCTAATCTCACTATTATTATTTCATATCAAAATAAGATTTTACACCTAAGTTGAGTTCTTTATTAGAAATATAATATATGACTCTATGACCTTGTGAATCTTAGTTCTCATCAAATGTTAAAGATTAGGATTGATGGGCCTTTGTCTTTGTCTCATTGCTTTAGTTTTCATCTCTAGCTCAATGGTGTGTTGAGATAAACTTGGGTCAAATACATTGAGATCAATGTATTTCCATGTAAATACATCAGAAAAAATTATGCATAACTCAATGAATGCTTCCTTTTGTGAAAGAGTGCATACCTTACCCAACTTCAAATTCTTACCAGCTACAATCTCTATATTGACATAGTATTCTTCTTTTGTTGACAAGGATGACTTCTCCTTCCTTAAATCATCATCACCACTAAAAATGTACTCAAGTGTGACCAATCACTTGGGAAACTTATTTTTTGTTGGTTACACAACTTGATCACCATACTATTATAAATACTTTGATTAGTTTCTTGAAGGAAATTTAGCCTCCTCTTATAAGAATCTCACAATTTGATTATCATCTTAAAACACCTACCAATTCTATTGATTATATAGAATAGAAGTCATTACAACCATGTTTATATGTGACTATTTTTTTCACTTTTTATATCAGATAGGATACTAAATTATTCCCCAACAATAGCCAACCTATCTATATATTTATTCTCACCTCTTGGTATTGCCTGAATGCTAAAAGCTTGGAAATCTTTAAGTAAGTCCCATATTATATGCATGTAAGATATAAGAAATAATTTTTTACATGAATTTGAACCTATTACTTGGTGAACTATAATTTTACTATTACCAAAAACTTTCAAGGTGTTGACTTTCATCTTCCTATCCCACTGCAAACTGTGAACTAATGCCTCATACTCTATAACATTGTTTGAAAAACCAAACTAAAATTTAATAGAAGAGAAATATCACTTATTTTTTGGATAAAAAAATATAATTATATCTATAGTACCATGTTTATACCTTGATCCATCAAATTAAAATTACCACAAACCTTCACGAGATTCATCATCCTTAACCATGGTCAAAATTAATGCATCATTCTCATGAAGGAAATACACACCAAGTCCTTCTTCTTAAATAAACTTATAGGGATAATTATCATGAAAAGTGGAAGCTAAATCATCAAGAAATAACTTTTAAACTCCATCCAAAGGTGATCTAGTTTTTACTCCACTAGTTTCTAGTACATCTTCTAAGATGATATAGTTGGTGTTCACAACACTTGCCATATATGGCTCCATATAGAAACATGTAATAGGTGCAGAATGAATCATTAAGTTGGTACCATACCTATTTATGAACATCAAATAATTCCAATCAAATAATAAATATCCCCCAATATTTGAGGTGAAGTCCCTTAAAAGGCACATAACAAAGTAAGGAGGCAAGTCTACTGCAACAACATCATGTTGAATAATAACATAGGGACAAGCATGTAATTTCAGTTTTAGATATTTGATGATGCCTAACATATTTTTTGGTGACCCATAAAATTGAAATACACCCTTATTTTTTGTCTCATAAATAAGGCTGAGCTTATCTATAATCTATTTAGGCATGACTGTACTACTAGATCCACTATCCGCCATACAGTTATGAACCAAAATATCACCCACTATCAAAGAAAGGTAGAAAGGAGGAGTTTTATTTGATTCTACCTAATTTTTTTCCAACTTTTCCATCTTATTTACTTGATGTAATTATTTTTTAGTTGGCTGATCTAAATTAGTTAAGACAACGCCTTTCTCAATTGGTTTTGGACATAATTTTAGAGCTCAAAGCTCTTGGATGAGCATATATTTTTATCTTTGGATGGAAAGAGAATCCCACATGATAATTTTTATATTATAATTTTTCATATAATACACTATACTAAACTAATATCTACCATCCTTTGGTTTTACTTTCTGAAGCACTAGCTACTCATGAACTAGAGGTATTTAATGAACTTTACTAAACTCTATATTCTAATTTTTATAAGTTTTAGAGGAAGTAAGTTATTATTTTATAATCTTATAAACAAAATTAGGATCAATTGAAATATTTTTCACCTCTTGAGCCTCATCAATGGATCTTGTTTTAGCTCTAGTTATAGCTTTAACTTAACCACTTATATAGTTAGTTTCAACACCCTAAGTAAAAGCAACATGATCATCCACTTGCTAGTTTCCATTTATGGAATTAGGCTTCCCTTGAAATTCTTGATTATTTCCTTGTGATGCCAAACTTTTATCTTCGTACAAACCTCCTTGAAAAGAAAACTCTTCATGTGTCATTTGTGGCATTGTGATGTTTTGTGATACCAAGGCTTTGTTTTGAGCATCATTAAGATTTGAGGACTACCAACCTGAATCCTACATCAAGTTATTTTGAGATGGGGTGGAAATAATGGATTTTGAATTGGAAGGATAATTAGGATCAAGTGTAGCATACAGATTAGTTAGAGTTATGCATCCTTGTGTTTCATAAGGTGATCTATTCTCTCTAAAACCTTGATAAGGAGGCCTTTGATAATTAAAGGGCTGATAGGTGGTCTATTTTTTTCCTTTTTGATAGGGCCTATTAGCCTAATATTTTTGTCTCTTGAGTTGCACTATTTCATTAGAAATGATTGTATCAATATTTTCAACTCTCTTATCTCACTAGCTTGACTATTCAGGGTTGAGATTTGATCTTAAGGTGATGAAATAGGAGATAAGGATGCAATTTGAGAATCTTGAGGGGTTGGTATAGAATTCAATTCTAGGAATATAGTCATTGGAGGTTTTAGATAAAGCTTACTATCTTATATCAAACTATTCTTTACCCTTATTATAACTTCATAAGCATTTGGTAAGGTAGTACCACCTATTGATTGTATCATCACACTAATGTTAGAGTTAAGGGATTCCAAATAGTAAAAGAATGTATACTCAAGGGATAGCTTAATCAACATAGGTATCCTAGTCCATGTCTTTTGGAATTTAAGATTAAAATTAGACATGAACTCATGAGGAGCTCTCTTTATGGTAGTCAATTATTCAACCAAAGACAAGTGATTAGATTTGTCTTCAAATTGCTTAACTAAGGCAACACCCAATTCATCCCAGGTAAAATGGAGTTTAATGGTAGGTTTTTATGCTATTTCAATGATTTTCCTTTGAAGGGTGTAATAAACAATCTAATATCAACATTATCTTCAACAACATTATAGACTGAATAGAGATTAACTACATCTTGGATATATTCAATAGGGTTTGTTTGATTTTATCCTGAAAAGAATGGGATGCTCTTGAGGGTAGACATTGAAATGTCATAAAACTAGGCCAAATTTAGTGGGATTCCTCTATTAAATGGAATAAAGACCCAGTTTATGATAACCATTTATATAGTGGGGGTTGTAGTGATTAGAATAGTAGGATAACCAGGAGACAAATATTAATTTTGAGGATATGGGTTTGTCCTACTAAAACTTGATCTTTTATATGATGTAGAAGATAAGTCAATGAATTCAAAAGGAATACCTTTTCTAGCTGACCTCATAGTAACCTTTGGCATGAAAGAATTACCTAAATGATGCTATGAACTTAGTAAGCTAAAGAATATTCAGCTTGTGATGAAGATAGATATTATCCTCTACAATAAATGCTTCTCCTTAGCTCTAAACTTTAGATATGACAAGGAGTAAGTGTCCCATAGATTATACCAAAAAATACTGTCAATTAGACTTGTACCCTTGTGAAGGTAGTTTCAGGCATTCACAGTTTACTAAAACATGAAAACAATCCTAGGCTATGGGTTTCCTAATTATTGTACTAAATCTCTAGATTCTAAGGGCTAGCTCCCTTTGGTGTATCAATTAGGATCACTACTCTACGCTACAAACTACCATGAAAAGGGAAGAGGAAAAATGTGAGAAAGAAAATTGAAAGGAAATCCTATCTAATGATGGTGATACACCTCTATTTTGGTTCATCCACTCAATATGAGCTTCTAAAACATTTATTAGACAAGAAAATATTGAATCTTCAACTCCAATTGACTCCTATGCATCAGTATTTTATGAAAATATTTTATCTAGTGATCAAATATTAAGGTAAATAATGGAATAGGCCTAATTCAAGGCACTAACCAACAACTTACATCTGATGTAACTTCATCCAAAAGACATCAAACATAGAACATGACCTATATAATTTGATCAACTAGTAACTAGGTAAGAATCATGACTTGACAAGGAAGAAAATTCTATCACATATGTAAATCATTGACATAAATACACTATACCAACCCCTTAGAATCTAAAAAGAGTCCTTTTATTTATCTAAAAACGTTAAAAAACTCAATCTTGATAGAGTCTAATCTTATCAAGAGAGGGATCCTTCTAAATGGCTAAAAAGCCAACTTATATATTAAAAAGCATACCAAAGGCAAGAAATTGGCATTATAAATACAAGAGGATATCAACTCCCACATCACACAAGTTCCACTTGAGTTATTAAAAAATAACCAAGCCTTCAAATAATATACTTTTTTTGTATGTATTATGTGAAATAGCTCTTTGGTGTTGAAAAAGGATGGTGGGTCTATCTTGGACTAGTCTCCTTCATGCATGGAAACTTACACCAAATCTTCAAAGAGAAACTCCACTTGATATGTTTAGAAGTTAAGTTGAAACAAAAGAAAGTCCTTTGCATGGAAAACAAGGGAAATGCATGATAATCCTTATTTAGTCAGCTCCAAGTAACTCTATCCTACATGAGATTATGCTAGACCAATCCTTAGGTGAATAAATTTAGTTTGAACAAGTTGAAAGAGTTGAAAGCCTTCAACTAATAAGATAAATCAAAATAGATGTGACACTTTGACAAAAATTCAACTCAAACTCAAGACCAATAAACTACAAATGGCCTCCACCTGTATGAAAATGGGCTTTGAAAACTAAATAATGCATGAAATTCCATGTTAAGATCAAATATGCAACATTTGAAACTCCATGTTAGCTCCAAGAAGTTCCACGACCTTTTAATCTTTGGATCTTCATTTCTACATGTATTCCTTCAAGCTATTTCTTTATAGTCTTTTGTTTCAAGCTATTTGTTTCAATTTATTTGTTTTAGAGTTTTTTTTTCTATCTATTTCTATGGACCTATTTATTTCAATATTTTATCTTTGAGCTTTCCTCTTTGGACTTTTATCTTTAGACTTTTGTCTTGAAGGAATTGTTTCAGCTCTTTGAGATGAACTTTTCTTATAGATAATTTGTCTATGGTTTATTTCATTATACACTTTGACATAGATAATTTGTATGAAAGAAATAATCTCTTTGGAAATTTTACTTATCACTTTCCCGTAGATAATTTTTTTGAAGGAAATCATGTCTTTAAACTTTTTGCTTGGACTCTTCAAAACTTTGAAAATAGACTATTTTGCCTAGAAGTTCCTTTCAGATTTTCTACAAAGGATGTTTCATATTTTGAGAAATACCCCTTGGCCTTTTGAAATATCCCTTCAAAAATTTTGAAAATGACCTTTCAAAAAAATTTAAATAGACCCTTCAAAAAAATTGAAATTGTCTTTCAGAACATTTGAAATGGTCGTTGCCTTTTTGAAAATAACCATTTAAAACTTTTGAAAATGACATTTTAGAAAAATTGAAATAGACCCTTTGGAAAAATTGAAATGGACCCTTTAGAAAAATTGAAAAGGACCCTTCAAAATTCTTGAAAAGCATCTTTCCTTTTGAAAATACCCTTCAAAATTTTTGAAAATGACCTTTTAGAAAAATTGAAATGATCTTTTAGGACTTTTGAAATCATCTTTACCTTTTTGAAATGAACCCTTTAGAACTTTTGAAAATGACCTTTCAGAAAAATTGAAATAGACCCTTCAAAAAAATTAAAAATGACCCTTTAGAAAAATTGAAAAGGACCCTTTAAAATTCTTGAAAAGCACCTTTTCCTTTGAAAATACCCTTCAAAATTTTTGAAAATGACCGTTCAAAAAAATTGAAATGATCTTTTAGAACTTTTGAACTATTCTTTGCCTTTTTGAAAAGAATCCTTTATAACTTTTGAAAATGACCTTTCAAAAGAATTGAAATAGACCCTTAATAAAAATTGAAATGGACCCTTCAAAAAAATTGAAAAGAACCCTTCAGAATTCTCAAAAATGACCTTTCAAAACAATTGAAATCGTCTTTCAAAAATTTTGAAATTGTCTTTGCCTTTTTGAAAAGAACCCTTTAGTACCTTTGAAATGAACCCTTCAAAACTTTTGAAATGGTCTTCTATCGAGTAAAGTGCCATTTGGAGAAGTTATTTTAGACAAAATGTCTGAAACAATCCCTTAAGAAAGATATCCTTTAGGAAAATTTCTTTGAACAAAATGTCTAAAATGATTCCTAACACTTAGACAAAAAACCCAAAAACAAAAACATTGAAAAGAATAAACACTTTGTGGAAAATAGTCTTAAAAGAAAATAAACTTGTACTTTTGATTAATCAGGTTCTCCACTTATTGCTTCAAGCTTTGGGCTAACAGGACTATAAATGACTAGCTAGAAGAAGAGATTTTACCATTCCATGGAAAGTTTTAGATAATAGGGATAGAAATTTGGCCTTGACAGGCCAAAATTTCTAACACCAATCAACCATAATACATAAGTATAAAAAAGATAAGGACAACTATCCTCTTAAACATGCTTTAAAAAACACTTAATTGTATACACCATACTGACCTAGAGGCAAATATGCCAATAAAATAGCATATGCCTTTACAATGGAGTATTCTATTTCAACATGTTTCAAACTTATAAAAAATATAATATTTCCTAAATTATAGTTGGTCCCTCTACTTGTTATTATTTGAGTATTCTCATGTCTTTAGAATGGTACTCATCAACTAGATCTAGGTCCCCCTCTTGATCTGCCAGGTCATCAAGCTCCTTGTCATTCATATCCATGACTTATGTAATACTCCTAGTTTAATTTATTATTTCTCTAGCATTGAATATCATGTCTATGATTTTACTATTTTCAGCCCTAGATTTGCCTTGGCTCTTCCCTTTATTTTATTGGGTTACCAAAGTATCCCTATGTTTGAATTCTTCATCACTTATTATCCTAAAGGTAGTGGGCTATTTAGGATCTATAATAATAGCTCTAAGAAACTATTTATCCCTTGAAATTATCTCTTTATCATCTTTTAGGAGCCTTTCCACATTATTATGTGAAGTAATCAGATTTTGGACCTTATCCATAATAATTCCTAGGATTTCACTTAAGTGTCCCAAATTAATGTTCTTGAAGTTTGGGATCTGTTTCTTTACTTCAATGTTGAGGAGTTGGTCTATTTTATCCTTTGAGGCCTTCCACTAGGTGACTAAACTCTTGGCTAGTACACACTACCCTTTTAATGCACTCTCCTCAATTTTTTTGACTTGAGTGCTTCAAACATGTCATAAAATGACTCATTAAGCATCTTGGTCATTACCTCAGGCATTGATAAAATTACATGTGTTTATAGGTTTTCCTTTTCCTTTTGTAAATTTAGGATCCTCTGCTTCAAGTTATGGAATCTAGCTTTAGCTTGTATAGACTAGGCATCAATGAGACTTTCCATATCCTCTTTATGAATGGATGCTTCACCAAGCTACTAGCCTCCTACAAGGGTTAAACCTACAAAGGGTTCCACCTTTTGAATGGTGAATTCCTCTATTCCAACCATTACTATCTTGGTTTTTATTCTCTCTAACATAGTTATTTTAGGGTTGAAATGGATGGTAGTAATTGGCTCTTCAAATTTGGGGGGTTTTAGGACCTCCATACCTAAGCTATTAGATGATCCTAGAGCATCCATATTATTACCTTCTAGTCCTTGAATGGCCACAATTCTCCTCTCTTATTTCTCTTTCACTATATCCCTTATCCATGGATTCATGTCATCTTTTATCTCAATGTCAACAACTCTTGTTATATCCCATGAATGGGAAAGAGAGGGAATCTTTTGTAGCTTCCCATAAATGAACCAGTTAGGAATGACTAGTCCATGAATAGGGAATTCATCACTAAACAAATTTACCTCACTTGTGAGGGGAGGGATGGTTAACCTTTGAATTTTCCTTAGTCCTACATTAACCAATTATAACTCTAATTTCCTCTTTTCTATAGATGCCACAAGGACAAGCTCTTTTCCTTTATCTTCTTTAAGTTCCACCTCCTTGTCTAAGTCATAAGGCTATACAAGTTCCTAGAGGGAACCCTCAAGCATCTCCTCTATTTCCAAACTAATCATGTCTGAATATTGTATTATATAAGGTGGCCTTTGTGGAAGTGTTGAGGATGAGTGTCCCTCCCCAAGCCTCTCTTCCAATTTCACCTCTCCCACTTTCTCCTTGACCCTACCTTGTTCATATTGGCCTTGCACATATTGTCTTTGCTCAAGCTACTCTTATGGCTATGGTTGTTCTATTTGGGGTGTCTCGGGTGGACCTAACAACAAATGATATTGTAAATGATGTATTTTCCTTATTTCCCTAGATGGCTTATCATCTCTGATTAAATTGTGTTCTAGCTTGATGTTGTGACCTTGAATCCTAGTCAAGACTTCTTCATAATTCTTAGCCTTGATGTGTATGGTGTCATGAACACCAAGTTGATGTACATATTTAGGCTTTAGGAGATTTTTATCTTTTAAGTGGTCACAACTATACCATTAGGATCCCATATCTTAATTTCATAAAATTGAAAACCGAATGGTATCCTTATATTTGACCATGGTCTCAACTTATTTCTAGTCCTATAATATGGTCTTCCCAATGATCAGTGGGAAGGGGTGGAGAATAAATTTCTTCTTTTCTTTATAATTTTTATGAATGTCATGTGAGAATTGGGAAGCAATTTCTTATTTAGCTAGCTTTCTAGGAACATATACTGGTAACTTGCAAAGCTGGGGCATGGTCCCTTCAATCCTAATAACTATGTAATCAGGGTAGTACCATTTATCACCTCTCAATTCCATATACTTATTGATTAGGGGGTTGACCCTAGGCATAAAAACACTCGTGATGCACTCAACAATGGTTGGATAAATGTAGTCATAAATGAACTACATGTGGTTCATTATTTAAAAATATGCAATTTGGAGTAATGGTGTGAAATAGTGGTTTTACTATTTGGGGACCAATTCCTAATCTCGAAGAAAGTAATAGAGGCTAGGAGGGTGCCTATGAGGTATGACATCATGTAAAATTGCCTAGATGTCTTACTTTTCATGGAATTGAATTGCTTAATGAGGAATACATTGATTAAATCTCTAATTAAAGGGGTGAGTTTTTCTTCCACCGTGAAGTGTACGTATGGGAACCATATATTATTTACATAGGTGGTTGAATGGGTACAAAAGGATCATCTCAACATGGTCATTATTACCCTAATTCCCTCTCTAAATTAGGTGATAGGGATATTTTCCTCAAAATCTCTAAAGATATGGGGTCCTTGGTGTAACTAAGGTCTTAGGATAGAGTATAGGTCATGTTTGGAGGTCAACTCCTTGATTTTGGATAAATCTACATGGGGAGATGAAAGTTTATAATACCCCTCAAATGCTACAAGAGAAAGATATTCTACCCTTTTTGATTTTTCTTCTCTAATGATCCACTCATTATCAATTTTATAATCAATAAAAATAGGGGCAAGGACATTGATGCAATGTAGTACCTTGAGCTTTGCCACATCATGGTGAAGGATTGACATTTGAACAACAACTAATTCATAATATCTCTAGCTCACTATAGCAATCCTTTATTCTTATTTTGTGATTTGATCCAATTCTTAAAACATGAAAAAGAGCTCAACTAGTTCCTTGTACCTAGAGAATTTAATCCTATAGTATCCAATTTAGTATCTTTGAAGATTTGACCTTTGTTATCTGTGGATATGTACAGCTTAGTCTCCTCCTTTAGTTGTTATCATGAGGTACCATTATCTTTGTTCCTATAAATTGTTTACACTGGTAGTAAATGGTCACTATGAAATATCTCTTGCACTCAAAAACATAATTCAGTTCCCTTTTGATTGAATGGTGACCAAATAAATACAATTGAGTCATTTTTATGTAGGGTTTAGGGTTTTTTAATATTTAATGGTAGGAAATATCTAGAGTCTAGTTTATACATGCCTCAGATTTGATCTAGACCTTTTATTTTAAAACTTTGCATTTTTGAGCCCATAATATCTTATATTTTGTCCTTTTATGCTTGCATGGTACCCATGTGGTACTAGTTTAGACATTTTGTGTCATTTTTCATAAATGCCTTTTGAACACTAGCCATTGGCATTTAAAAGTACCCTTTTATTTCACTCCATTGGATTAAAATATAGGTTTATCACAAGTTATTGATCATTATATGGGCTCTCATATTTTAATTGGCCCTTCTTGTTACAAGTATTGTAATTGTGATACTTGGCATCTTTACATGCTTCCCCATGCTTCAAATCTTGAGTTAGTCACTTACTGAATGAGCACTATCCAAGTGGTGAGATCATGGTCCCTTTGAAAAGTTATGAGTGTCTTCATGCCATTGGATCAAAACCTAGTCACAAATAATGAACAATTAGATCATCCTATCATCCCTACCTCAAATTCATGTTCACCATATGTCATGTTCATAGGCTTTCAGGGCCTCATTGAAAAGTCATTAGGTTCCTTCACATCATTAGATCAAAATACAATGATAAATCATGTGCCATTTATCTATAGAGATGCATGAACATTAAGTTAACACATTATTAATACCATATCTTAGGATTAATTCCTTTAGTCTAAGGTTTGTTTCACTTATTAAGCATGAAATAAACCTTAGGCCAATGGGTTTATGCCTAAGTTTTCTAGTTTATATGCAAGGGGGGCCATGGCCTAAATATTCTAGGATAATGTTTATGTCCTATTTTATAAACACAACATAAACATTGGTCTAGCTTATAAAATATTATCAAAAGGATCAATATGACACAATGCTCAATTAACACATAGGATTTTATTGTATTTATAAAAAACATTAAGACTTTTAGCTAAATGCATTTGGTCTAACTTTTATGCTATAAGGACTCCTTTTTGAAATAAGACTTAGTATAAGTCTATAATTTAAGGTTCATTATGTTTGAAAAAAATGTCACGGGGACCTTAAAACATAGACTTAGACTATGTTTATTTTGCATACTTAGATTATAAGACAATTTCCATATTTCACAATTTGAGGACTTCTAGTGTTTGAGAATTTTTTTAGCACTTCGCTTATCCTATAAAGCCATTTATGAGCCTTCTAGAAATATTTTAGAGTGTATTTTGACCCTGAGCATAATAATTCATCATCTCAAATTTGATGGTCTCATAGATGTCAAATATGTCCTCACAAATGTCAAATGATTGTTGCATGAATGTCAATTTTAGGCTAATAAAGTTTTTTATTTTATGGGTTTAAGTTGATGGTCGCATGGTCATCAAATATGTCCTCATAGATGTCAAATGATAGTCACATGAATGAAAATTTTAATCTTGTCAAATTATCATGACCCAATATGAGAATGCCACTTGGTACATCTATGGGGTCTCTCAAGATCTTAGACTACATTCACTCCATTGGATCTTAATTGGTGATAAATCATTAGCCATAAGATCATGATCTAGGTTATGATTGGTTATTTATATCAGGTAGGTCTTTTTATTCTTAATCTTTGAATGTAAAGGTGTCATGTGTCAATCATTTGGGTCTTTTATAGTCTATTAAATATCTAATCATGCCTCATGCCATCTGATCTAGTGTTCACAAGTAAGTGAGAAGCATTGATAATGATCCGAGGGCTTGAATGTGATTGGTATAATGGGCTATATGTGGGATTTTGTTAGTTTTCCTTGTGCCTTCTAATCAAATTCCATGATGAATAATGAACCATTGTATCATCAAAGATGCATGTTGTTTAAATATAAGCTCAAGTTTTCCTTACTCCATTAGATCAAATGCTATAGTAAAGTGTAGGCCATTAGATCCTACAAGATGTAAAGAAGTTAAGTTACAACTATAGATATTTCAAACACTTAGGCTTAAGGTGTTAAGAATAAGGTCTCACTCATATTAGTAAATATGTTAGGGCCTTAAGATTAAAACATTAGGCTAAGGTATAAGCAATGGACCAATCTAACATAAAAATGGGACTTGGGAAATTGTAATTAGCCTAAGAAGTTAGGACTAAGTTCCTATTAGTATTAATAGATACTATGGGGCCTTAGGTTTAAAGTCTTAGGCTAAAATAAGAAATATTAAAAGGACCTTATAGAATGAACAACTAGTTAGGCATACAAAGGAACCTTTAAAGGGGGAACATAATAAAGGGGACTAAGCATTTTGAGTTAATTTTTAGCTATGTTAGAAAAAAATACTAAGCTTAAAACATGAGCTTTATCCTTAGGTCCAAAATGGAATTTAAAAGAGTTATCACCAATTTTATTCCCACCAACATTCAAATTTAATTGAGGGTCTTCCCATGGTTTAGGGATAATAATTTCCCAGGAACAACACCATGGAACTTATGACTAAAATCCATGAATAACATTTATTAACACTGTTAGTCCAAATTAAATCAAAACAAAACCAAGTAAGCCTACTTTTAATAAAGTGGATGATATTCAAATTCTAAAAATTACCTTAACATGATAAAATTCATGCTCAAACCTTAGGGTTTCTCAAGGGTCCCTATTTTCCAAAATGGGGGTATGTTGGCCCTAAAAAATGGTGAATCATGGGCTCAACATAGTAATATGTTGGAACACAGAGACTTTGATTTAAATAAATAGTTAGCTCATCTACTTAATTTGATCAGAACCCTCACTTAGACTAGATTATGGTTAAAATAAACCTTCCATTTGAAGACTTAGGGTCAAACACTAGGACATAATCACACTATGTGTGTGTTTTTTATTCCACTTACTATTTTCCATGGTGTCTAAGAAACAAGTTTCAAGTCCTCAATCACTAATACTTGACTTGTAGCATGTATGAGTATTCATTAGGCACCATGATTTTAGCTTAGGAAAGGCTTGGGCATTGCTCTGTTAGTAGCTAGGTGTCTATATCCCTAATAGAGATTCCTTTTTCTCCACTCAAAGCATTTTTCCACTACCATCTAGGCATCCATAGCCCTAGTGGAGATTACCAGAATAAGTGATGTACCTAAAAGCTTCTGATTTTACATTCTATCCTTATTTTTTGTATTTTTTTTTATATTTATGCTTTCAACAAGGTTGGGAACTAGGGTAACAAGGTCTTAGGATTTCATCACGTGTTTGATTTTTTTGTAAAATCACTTATGGATGTAACTTTACTCTAGGCAAGGATTTTGATTAAGTGTTAATATGGGTATACCATGATTATTTGAGTTTTCATCCAACAATCGTAAGTCTTCTTAAAACCAACTTGAGGTTGAGATGATGGTTAGGTTCTCATGTAAGGATTGGCTTTTCTATTGGTCCTTACCGGTTTCTCCATGTTGTAGCATTATGCTTTACATTCCATAACCATGGTCATCCTATGCATGGGGTTTCACACCTATATTTCTAAAATTTGGGAACTTTCAAGTAAAATTCATAAATTTGAGTTTAGTATTTTCCAAGATGAATTATTGGAATAAAGGAATAATGCAAAAAGAAAGAAACACACAATAAAAGTTAGGAAAGAAAGACAATAAAGGAAAACAAATATATATATATATATATATATATATATATATATATGCTTATGTACAAATAAGGGATAGGGAGGAAAGAACTAAAAGGAGACTAGCTAGCTTACCTACTCTAAATATAACCATCTTATATTTTACTCCATGAAGACCTCTATAGGGGTAGCATAGATGTAATGCTTAAAGTATTTACCATTGGTGGGGAATGTAAACTTTGCTACTTATAGATATTTGAGCTTGAGGGTTTTGTTTCCCAATGTTTTTGTAATCTAGTATGGGCCAATCCATAAGGGTGTAAACTTACCATATTTTACATTAGGCCCAAATGATTTGTCCCAAAGGAGGACTAGGTCTCCCTGTCTAAACACCTTGATTTTATACCTTTTATCAAACCATCCCTTGACTATGGTTTGATGCCTGCTAAAATCAGCAAAGACTTTCTCCCTTTGCATCTTTCATTTGTATTATGTTTAGCAATATAGATTTATCATGTTCTTGGCTCTCTTATATATATTCCTACATGAATTTTTATGTGGGAAGCTTAAAAGTGATAAGAAAGATAGTTGCTTATCCATACACAAAGAGAAATGGTAAAATTCATAAAGCTTGCTCAATTCCTATTCTATCAGGTAAATTTAAGTAACTTATGCAAGGTCATGGGCTTATCTTTAGTATATTTCTTGATTGCCTTCATTAGGTTTTTATTTATAGATTTAAAGACTCCATTTCCTTAAGGATAATGGTTGGATGCAAACTTGAGAGTGATGACATTATCATAATCCCATTTAGTCATCTCTTTAGATATGAATGCAGACCCATTGTCACACAATGGAGATACTAGAGCTCTAAACTTGGTATAGATGTTTTCTTCTAAGAAATTGATCACCTCTTCAGTCTTACATTACTTAGTGGCTACAGTTTTAATGTACCTTATACAATAGTTTATGGAAATTAGGATATATTTTTTATCTTCAAAATAATTAGGGTTGATTACCCCAACAAAGTCTAACCCCCATTAAGTAAAGGGTTTATCAATAATGACTAGTTGTAGCGGGATTGTTTTAGATTAAGGTAAAAATAGGTTTTGAAGGGACCCCGAAACCCTACACAATAGGAATGAAGATAAACCTTAAAGCTCTACCAGGTTAAAAAAATAACTTGCTTACAGAAAAGAACTAAAACCAAGTTTTACAAGGACCTATAACCAACAAATAAGACCAGAAAAATAGCAGACAAAACACTGAACTGAGAGTTAGCCAACTGGATCATTCAGCTGAACATCCTCCTAGACCAGTAACCAGAAAACCTAAAAAATAGCCAGTTTGCTGACCCCTAAAGATCGGTCAGCATTAGGGACGTTTAGATGAATCTTCTAAATTGTGTTTTTTTCTTTGCATGACCGAAGATTCATTACTAGAGGGGGGACCAAAGGCTTAGACTTCTTTCTCCTAACTGTTGTCCATCTATCCTTTACCTTAGCTACCTCGACATCCCATGCCTTAGAATACAATGATCTTTGGGTTCCTATAGGTGTAAAATCCTTGTGAGAATAAAAAATAGTCTGGATCTTAGAAGGATCCTCCAAGACAGGGGAGGAGGCCACCACCTCCTCCTCTAGCTCAGCTATATCTCTAACCATAGCCTCTTCAGGAGTTTCCTTAAAATGTTTCACCTCTGATTCCTCTTCATCTTCCAATTTAGATTGTGAACTTTCCTCATTTTTCTAACTCAGAATTAGTTGTTGCTTCCATAGGTTGTTTGTCTAATTTTTGTTTAGTTGAGACTTTAGGCCACCACGAAGGTGAATGTCTGGGATTAGAATTCCCAGCAACACAACGTGCAGCAATATGTCCCATCTGGTGGCATTTCCTACACCAAAAAGGGATCCCCTCATAGTCCAAAATTTGTGTCAAAGTTCCCCTTTGGGTTTCAATGTAGATAACCTCAGGAAGGCCCTTAGAAACATCCAGATCTACTAGAAATCTTGCACAAGTTGAGTGGAGAGGAATCGCACTATCTTCTTTGTATAAAAAATATCATATAGCATTTCCAATGGTTTTATAAACCTCCTCTTGCCTTAGGTGTAATGGAAGATAAGGTAGTCACACCCAAATCGGGAACTTGCTAAAGGATTCTGCGATAGGATTAAAATCCTTATGCCAAGGTTTGGCCATTAGAGGGAATCTACCCTGCCAAGAAAAATTATTGTAACACAAAATAGATTTCCTATCTTCAAGGCTTTGAAATATTATTATAAAAAATCCCCTGGCATAGCAAAGGATTTGAACTTCTTTAATATGCATCCAATTCTTGGAAATCTAGTTCTTTAGATCTACAAGAGGGGGCCAGACACCATGGAAATGAAAAATTCTAGCACAAGAAGTAAACCGTTCTTCCAACTGGAAGATTTTTTCTTCTAGATCAGGGTCTATAAATACCCTAATAGGTTTTAAAACACTTATCAACAACACTCTGGTAGGTCCAAATGATGCATGAGGCAAATCCCCATGTATATCTACTTCAAAGGCTGCCACATCCGCAAAGGTTCTTCCCCCAGATTCATACCCTGAACCGGGAACAAAGGCGGTATGCATAGCCATATTATCTCCTCCCCCCATATAACAAAATGCTTTAGGGGCATTCTGATCCCTCCCCTTGCTATCAGAAGGATCCCCATCCTTAACGGTAACCACAACCACATCAGCCGCTTGAACCTTGACTACCGATTTCAAATTTTGAGTGAGCACCGTTGTAGTGGGATTGTTTATTTTGGCTCCTTGGTGTTAAAAATTTGACATGAATGGCAATTCCTCACATGTTTTTGAGCATCCTTAAAAATAGTTGGCTAGTAATATATAGATTTTATAATTTTATGGGCTATGGTTCTCCTAAATGGATGTCCACTACCTAGCTTTTCATGAAAGGTGCTCATGATTTGGGTGGCTTCTTCTTTTGAGACACATATCAAATAAATCCATTCAAAATTTCTCCTATACAAGACCCCATACTTGTCAAGTAGTGGGTTGCCTTGAATTTTAGGGCCCTCTTTTGATCCTCGAATAATATTATAGGACAAGTATCATTGGTTAGTAAATGTATGATTGAATCATACCATTCACTATCTTAAATTTTTTATTGATCTACTTGCATAATACTTAGCCCAGATCATTTGGATCAAACTCCGCACCTTACCAATTTTGCTATTTTCATATCCAAGTCATATTTCTACAAAAATAACATTGACTTACCTTTACATTCTTCTAATTCATTCTAACTTAACATAATTTTAGTGGTAGGGTCATGTAAGATAGCATGTACCTTATTTATAAATATATAATGCCTAGATTTCTTATTTGCTTCAGCTAATGCATATGTCTATTTATCAATCAATGAATAATTTAACTCACCATTCTTAAAATTAGTGATCTTAAAATCAATTGGATGGTCACATCCTTCAATTTTTTAAGTTAACACTACAACCATAGTGTGGTCAGATGCAAATAAATAGAGGTAGAAGTCCCTTGAGAAGTTAGGACTCATAAGGACTAGAGCCTAGCTAATGGACTCCTTGATATCATTGCATGCCTTTCTATAATATTCATGCCATGTGACTTTAGCATACCTATTTGGCATGTCATTTAGTGGCTTAACAATTTTTACAAAACCAAAAATAAACTTTCTTACAAAATTTATCTTACCAAAGAATGACTTTAGCTCTTTCTTATTGTTTGGAAGCTCTATTATAGATATGGCCTCCACTCTTTTAGGATATATAGAGATCCCATCCTTGGTTATAAAATGGCCTAGTAATTTTCATTTAGTCACACAAAAGATACTCTTATTAGGTTTTAAGTAAATGTCATACCTTCTACATCTTTCAAAAACATGTCATAAATGCATGAAGTGATCTTCCCTATTTTTAGAAAAAAACTATTAGATCATCCATATAAATAATGACGCACTTACCTATCAAGCCTTAGAAGGCATGATCCATATCTATTTAGAAGGTAGCTCCTATATTTATTAGCCTAAACGTCATTCTCTTATAGGAAAAGGTTCCCAACTTTGTGGTGAAAGTTGTTTTCATTTTGTCCTCTCTATCGACCAACACCTGGTTGTAACCTAAAAAAACCATCATAACTGAACCTAAAACAACTTGAATTACTTGGTATAGGGAAGTAAGGGGATAGTTTTCCTTTTTTGATGCTTTTTTTAAGTTTCTAAAGTCTATACAAAGTTTAATCTCAACATTCTTCTTCCTGAGTAGAACTAAATGAGCCACCCATGTGGAATGCCTAATGTGGAAGACAATCCTAGCATCTAACAATATATTTATCTCCTTGAAGATCATGGGTTCTAGGATAGTGTTTACAAGTCTTTATTTCTATCTAAATGGTTTAAATATCTCTTTAAGGGGCATAATATGTGTGATGACCCTTAGATCAAAGATATTTAATTCATCATAAGACCATGCTATGACATCCCTATATCAGGTGAGGAGTTCTTCAGATTTCTTATTTTCTATATTTGTATAGGCTTTTCCAATATTCACTTGCTAGGGTTAACCATGGAGGTAAAGTTAAATAGAATTATAATCTTTCCTACTTACCTTGGGAACCTTGGAAACTTTAGTTAGTTTGTCCTAATCAAATAGTCTCTCTAAAGTAATCATCCCCTTGGGAATCATATTGTCATTTAGTTGAATGAATTTACCATTAAATTTGTCTTCCTTAGATGTACTTTTATTAGTCTTATAAATAATATGAGTATAAAATTATATAGAATTAGTCATGAAATCCCATATATACTAATCATCATTAAAAACTTGGAAATGGTTAATGTTATCAGGTAATGAAGGACAAGGAATTAGCTCAATACTGAAATTAGAGAAATCTTTATTAGGCATGAGGTTAGCTGCAGTAGAAGCCAACTCATCAACAACTTAGTTTTCTCCTCTTGGGATAAAAATGATGCCAAAGGCATCAAATTATTCAAACAAATCCCAAACTTTAAACTTATACCTTTTTAGGTATGAGAGATTACATTGGTATTTGCTTCTTACCTAGTTGACCACTAGTTATGAGTCCCCATAAACTAGTAGTTCTTTGACTTTATTTCTTATAAAAAATTGTAAGCCTAAGATAAGGGTTTCATATTCATAAAGGTTATTAAAGCAAGGGAATTGGAGTTTATAAGAAGCATGATAATTTATATTAGTAGGGTTTTTTATGACAACACTAACACTTGCTCCAATATTGCACCTAACAACATCAAAATGCAATTTCCACAATCCAACAACAACATAAGTACTCTTGGGATAACATACCTTATTAGACTCTAGAATGAAAACCCTTAAGTATATGTCAATTATATTAACTCCCTCATGTATAGCATTGTACTTAGTTATCATATGTTTCATCCTTGTTTCTCTCTCAACCCTGAATTGATTAGGAACCCCCTTCCAAAGTAGCCATAAATGTGAACAATCTATGGACTTATATTCATTCAAAGCTTTATTCCATTCTCTAGTCACTAGGATTCCATAATTATCAAGTATATCAACTCGAATATCATTGAATTATTGCACCCTAGGCTCATAATCTAGTTGCATGTGTACATTTAAAAGTTCCTTAATTACCCTAACTCTAGATTTGTTTAATTGGGTGACAACCCTATTATACTTAATGTGAGTTAGGCTAATTTTTTTGCATATACCTTCAAACATGATATTGGTGGATAATCCTAAATCTAATAATAAATTATGTAAATTTTTACCAAACATCTTAACAGTGAGCTAGAAAGGAGGAGATTCAGCTTTGGCCTTATGCATAGTCACATTGGCGTGATCCATATATGGTGGATTATTGGACTTATTTGACAAAAATTATAGTAAGAGGTCCCTTTTCTCTATAATATATGTATGTTCATATAATGTAATGTTAGCCTTTATCTTCTTCATGTCCTAAACTATGATATATCCATTTTTAGAAGAACAAGGAATTTTAATGTTGGTTTTAGAAGTACTCCCTTTAGGTGGCTCAATATAATTGCTTGAAAAAGTGTCTAGAGGAGTCCCAAAATAATTTGAAGGTTTTGAGGTGGTCAAAGGTTACCTCTATTACCTATTACTCAAGGGATAGGTCTTATTTAAGAATTCTTGAAAGGATTGGATCTCCTTAGGGATGTCATAAGGTTCATTTTCCTCTTGAAAGGGGAAATTAAATGTGTGCACCATGAAGGCTTGATTAGATGACTTAGATATATAAGTGTTTACATCATTATCTTTGTTAGGTATTACTTCAAATGTATCCAATTCCTCTTGGAAAGCCTTAAAGGCTTTGCAAAAGTCATTAAAATCAATTTCTCCATGCTTGGCTATGTAATTTACCTTACAATAATTAGGTAATGCAATATCAATAAGGTTAATATCTGTGGTATTCTTTTTATAAGATGGCTCATTGTTCCTATTATTATGAAAAATATCATTCTAAAATCTATTATTCAGCCTATTATACCTTTGAAATGAGAAGTTCATACCTAAAATTTTAGTAGTATTTACAACTTATTTTTGTAGTTGAATAAAATTAGTGCTCAACTTTTAGACCTTTTTAAAGATATATCCATTCTCATTTTTAGGATTTTTAGAATCATGTACCTAGTTATTGTTAGCACTAGAAATTGGCACCAAATACCTTTGATCACCTACACTGAATCCACTAGTAGGATGATTTAATAATCCTAAATTTTTATTGGTAGCTGTATGACTCAATGGAAACTAAGTTATGTTTTGGAGTTGATTAATGATTGGGATGTTTTTGTTGTTATTTGGGAACAAGTTCATCACAAGCATTTGTGGGTTGACATTTGGTATAGAATATGCCATTTTCCCTTGGGGTTACATTTGGTCATTATTGATTAATACCTTAGAGTAGGCTATAGCTAATGAAGTTATAGTTGGCATGGATCTTTTCAAAAATATAGAGGTCATGGGATCTACTACATCCTTGCATATTTCTAGAGCTAAAACATAATCAAGATTATAGGGATCAAGAGTCATACTAAACATTTTCTAAAATTTGGCATTGAAATAACTAATAGGCTCACTTAAATATATTGTAATGGTGGTAAATTGATGGTAAATAACACAAGGACTAACAATTTTACCAAACTAATCTATGAACACATTGTTGAAATCATCCCAACTAGTGATACAATTGTTAGGTAAGGTCAAAAACTATTCATAAGAAGTATCCTTAAAGATGAAGGGGAATTACTTGTAAGATACATCCTCATGCACAAAATTTAACAATATTAAAGTATATTTAAAAGACTTTATATGTTTCTCAACAATTACTATACCTGTTGGACTAAATGTAGGCAAATACTTCTTAGGGTCATGTGGGAGGTCATGTACCAAACCCAGTAAATTAGTTGAAGATTCTCATAAAAATCCCTAATAGTATGAAGATTGAAGGCAAAATTACCATAAAAGGGTGAATTTGGAAGGGACTTAGATATTCTATTCATACCTTTGTTACATCTAGATTTTTTATGGACCTCAAGATTGATCAAAGGCTCCCTGGTTTCTAAGTGTGATATTGTTCTAATCCTGGGAAATTTTAGCTTTAAATTCAAAGATCCTATCTAAAATATGATGTATCAAGTTAAATTATATAAAGAACACAAGTTAGACCTACACAATTAGCTTATTTTTCAAAGGTGGTATGAAAAATTGTAAAGGACATTGATCTTTGATTGAATTATCTCAAAGATGTGCTCAAATACATAAATATGGTCTATATTTATAATTTCAAGCCTAAAGGAGCTTATATCTATGAAATATATGCCATCCTTTGGTCAAAATGAGCTATCATAACCTTAGATACTATGGATTTTCAAAGCTAAAGCTAAATTTACTAGAAATAAGCATTAATTCCTAAATAACTTCAAAGGAATCACAAAGATGTGTTATAAACAAAAATATCATGATATCATTAATATAATAAAATAATTAATTCAAAAACACAAATATATACTAATCTTAGCCCCAAATATGATTAATATTGATAAATATTTAAAGAATTCACCAAGATCTAGTCCTTGTAGCACTAGTGAAGGCTTGCCTATTGATACTATTAACTAAACCACATGTGTTCTTAGTGTCTAAAGAACACTTCTGAGTTTAGAATTTAGAAAATTCAGATCATGAGTTGTAGTTTTTGGCAATTTGGTTGCCTATGGTGAAATAACAATAAATCAAGATGAATTGTAGGAGATATATGCTAATGCTTAGTGAATTACACCCTAGATTTAAGCTACAAACTAGTCTAAGTGGGTATTTATAATGAAATTTAAACTAAAGTGGTCTGGTATAAAAAAGGAGCAAAGAAAAGGGTAAGGAAGAAAATAATTGAGTGCTTGCCAAATTTAGTCTCAAACATTAAGACAAATCATCAATTACAACTATATATGCATTTAAATAATATATAATGTAACATAGCTTAAGCTCAAATTCCATTATATAATAGGAAAACTTCAAATGATAATGTAAAGAGTCACAAGTAAGAACTAGGTCTACTTTAAATATTTACTACTATAATCAAACAACATAAGAACATCTGAATATAGATCAAAATGAAGTGAAGTAGAACTCCCATATCCTCTAACTAATCTATCATATGCATAAATTAGAAACCCTATGATTAGAAAATGCAATTCAAAATTCAATGACACCATTCAAATTCAAGACCTCTACTAATAATTGAGAGAAAATATATATTAGTAATTGGCATATCAAATTTGGACAATCCTTGTAAAACTCCTTGATTATATTAATTACTTTAAGTGTACAAATTTTCTTAAAAATCTATTCCCTTCTATAATTGGTAATGCATGCCTTTATAGGAAGATCAAGTAGTATACTAGTCAATCAAATTATAAAGTTGTACAAAAGATAAGGACAAATAACCTCTTAACCATGCTCTAAAATACACTTGATTTTCTACACCATATTGACCTAGAGGTAAATATGCCAACAAACTGTAATATGCCTTTATAATGGAATATTCTATTTCAACATGTTTCAAAATTCTAAAAAATAGAATATTGCCTAACTTGATGGTAGACCCTCTTCTTGTTGGTATTTGAGGATGTTCATGGATTTAACAAGCTTCTCATCAACTAGCTCTAGGTCCATTGTCAGCTTTAGGATATACTTCGTCTCTTGATCTACCAAGTCATCGAGATCCTTGTCATTCATATCCATGGATTATTTAATACTCCTAGATTCATTTATTATATATTTATCATTAAATATCATGTCTAGGATTTTACTATTTTTGGCCCCAAATTTGCCTTGGCTCTTCCCATTGATTTATTAAGTTACCAAAGTAGCCCTATTTTTTGAATTCCTCATGATTTATGATCCTAAGGGTAGTGGATTATGTAGAATCTATAAAAATAGTTATAAGAAGCTATTCAATCCTTGTAATTATCTCCTTATCATTATTTAGGAGCCTTTCCACATTATTATACCAAGTACTCAAATTCTGGACCTTATCTACCATAATTCTTAGGATTTCACTTAAGTGTTCCAAATTGATGGTTTTGAAGTTTGGGATCTATTTCTTTGCTTAAATGTTGAGGAGTTGGTCTATTTTATCTTTTAAGGCCTTCCACTATGTGACTAAACTCTTGGCTAGTACACACTACCCATATAATAAACTCTACCTTAGTTTCATTGACTTGAGTGGTTCATACATACCATAAAATAACTCATCAATAATCTTGGTCATCACCTTAGGCACTGATAAAATTTATAATGTCTAAAAATTTTCCTTTTCTTTTTAAAAATTTAGGATCCTTTACTTCAAGCCTTGGACTCCATCATTAACTTGTACAAACTCAGCTTCAATTAGACTTTCCACATCCTCTTCATGAATGGATGCTTCACCAATCTACTAGCCTCCTACAAGTGTTAAACCTACAAAGGGTTCAACATTTTGAAAGGTGAATTGATCCTTTCTAACCACTATTTTCCTAGTTATTATTCTCTCCAACCTAGCTATTTTAGGGTTAAAATGGATGGTAGTAATTGGCTCTTTGATTTTGAGAGGTTCTAAGACCTCCACACCTGAGCTACTAGATGCTCCTAGAACATCATCTTCTTTCCTTGTAGTCCCTAAATGGCCACAATTATCATTCTTAATCTTTCACCAGAACACTTATCGATGTCTTCATGTCATCTTGAATCTCAATGTTACCAACTATTATTATAACCCATGAAAGGGAAAGAGAGGGAATCTTTTACAAATTCCTATAAATAAACTAGCTAGGAATGATAGGTCCATAAATAGTAAATTCATCACTAAACAATTTTACCTTACTTATGGGGGGATGGATTGTTAACTTTGGTCTTTTCCTTAGTCCCACATAAACCAATGCTAAATCTACTTTCCTCTTCTCTCTGGATGCCATAAGGACAAACCCTTTTCCTTTATCTTGCTTGGGCTCCACCTCCAAGTCATAAACCTATGTAAGTTCCTTGAGAGCACCCTCAAGTGTTTCTTTTGTTTTGAAGGTAATCATGTCCAAATATCATACTATATAAGGTGGCCTTTGTGGGAGTGTTGAAGATGAGGGTCCCTCCCTAGGCCTCTCTTCCAATTTCACCTCTGACACTTTCTCCTTGTCCCTACCTTGTTTATCATGGCCTTGTACATCTTGTATTTGCTCAATATTTTATTATGGATATGGATGTTCTAGTTATGGTATCCTAAATGGACATGAGAAAAATTTATATTGTAAAGGATGCATTTTCCATCTTTCCCTAGATGGCTTATCATATATGATTAACATGTGTTCCATCTTGATGTTGTGACCTTGAATCCTAGTCAACACTTCTTCATAATTCTTAGCCTTGATGTACATCGTGTCATGAACACCAAATTAATGTACATATTAAATCTTTGGTAGCATATTATTTTTTAAGTGGATAACAACTATACCGTTAGGATCTCACATCTTAAGTTCATCATGTTGAAAATCGAATGAATCCTTGTGTCTCGCCTTGGTCTCAACTTATTTCTAGTCTTCCAGTATGGTCTTCCCAATGATCAAGGGGAAAGGGTGGATAAGACATTTTTATTTTCTTTACAAGTGCCATCAATGTCACGTAGGAATTGAAAAGCAATTTCTTGCTTAGCTAGCATGCTAGGAACATATATTGGTAACCTATAAGGTTGGGACATGATCCCTTCAATCATGATGCCTATGTAATTAGGGTAGTACCACATATCACCTATGAATTCCATAAACTCAATGATTAGGGGGTGGAACTTAGGGATATAAATACACATGATGGCCTCAAATATGGCTAGATAAATGTAGTCACAAATGAACAGCATGTGGTTCCTATATTAGAAAATATACAATTTGGAGTAATATTGTGAAATAGTGGCTTTGCTATCTGGGGACAAATTCTTAATCCCAAGGAAAGTAATAGAGGCTAGGAGGGCATCTATTAGGTATGAAACTATATAAAATTTCTTAGATGTCTTCCTTTTTATGGCATTCAATTGCTTGATGAGGAAGACACTGATTAAATCTCTGATTAGAGGGGTTATTTTCACCTCCACCATGAAGTATACTTATGGGACCCAAATTTTGTTCACATAGGTGGTTTAAGGGTCACCAAAGGCTGGATTAAATAGGGTAATTATTACCCTAATTCCCTCCCTAAATTGGGTGATTGGGATCTTGCCCATGAAATCTCTAAATACATGGGGTCCTTGGTGTAACCAAGGTCTTAGGATAGAGTCTAGGTAATTTTTGGAGGTCCACTCTTTGATTTTGGATAAATCTACATGGGGAGTAGGATTCTTATAATACCCCAAAATTCTATAGGAGAAACATATGATACCCTTTTTGAGTTTCCTTCCTTAATTATCCACTCATTATCAATTCTATAATAAAAAAATAGGGGTGAGGACATCGATGCAATATATCACCTTGGATTTTTGCCCTAGCATGGTGTAGGACTATCATCTAAATAACAACTAAGTCATAATATCTCTAGCTCACTATAAAAATCCTTTGTTTTTATTTTGTGATTGGCTACAATTATTTGATCATGAAAAAGAGCTCAGACTAGTTCCTCATCCCTAAAGAATTCAAGGCTACAGTATCCAATTTGGTATCTTTCAAGATCTAGCCTTCATTATTCATAGCTAAGCATAGCTCAGTCTCCTCCTTTATTTTCTATAAACTACCATTATATTTATTCCTATGTATTGTTTACACTAGTAGCAAAAGGTCTCTATGAAAGACCTCTTTTGCTCAAAAACATAATATAGCTCTATTTTGATCGAATGGGGACCAAATAAATATAGTTGTGTTGATTTTATGTAAGGTTTAGGGTTTTACAAGATTTAATTATAGGAAATATATAGAGTCTAGATTATATGTGTTGTATATTTGATTTGAACCTTTTCTTTTAAACCTTTGCATTTTTGAGCTGATGAGATCTTATATTTTATCCTTTAGTGGTACCTATGTGGCATTGGTTTGGACATTTTACGATGTTTTTCATAAATGCCTTCTGAACAATAGCCATTGGCATTTAAAAATTCCCCTTTTATTTCAATCCATTGCATTAAAATCTATGATTAGCATGCTCATTTACCATAATATAGGATCTCATATTTTAATTGGCCCTTCTTGTTACAAGCATTGTAATTTTGACACTTGCCATCTTTACATGCTTCCCCATGATTCAAATCATGAGTCATTCACTTGTCAAATGATTAATATCCACATGGTGAGATCATGGTCCCTTTTGAAAAGTCATGAGTGCCTTTAGATCATCTTGTTAGCTCTACCTTCAATGCATGTTTTCCATGTGTCTAATTCATGATCTCTTAGGGCCTCATTAAAAATTATTTAGGTTCCTTCATATTGTTAGATTAAAATCCAATGACAAAGTGTGAGTTGTTGATTTTTAAAGATGCTTGAACATTAAGTTAGCATGTTATTAAGACTTCAACTCAGGCTTAAGTCCCTTTAGGATAACGTTTGTTCCACTTATTAAGCATGAAATAAACCTTAGGCTAATGGGTTTATGCCTAAGTTTACCAATTTATATGCAATGGGGGCCATGGCCTAAATATTCTAGGTCAATATATATGTCATGTTTAATAAACACAATTTAAACATTGATCTATAATATTTATGCAATGCTTATAAAATATGATTAAAAGGATCAACATGACACAATGGTCAAATAACACAAAGGATTTTATTGTATTGATAAAAACACATTAAAACCTTTAGATAAATGCATTTGGTCTAAATTTTACTCTATAAGGACTCCTTTTTCAAAATAAGACTTGGTATAAGTTTATAATTTAAGGTTCATGATGTTTGAAAAAATGTCATGGGGCCCTTAAAGCATAGACTTAGACTAATTTTATTTTGCATACTTAGATTATAAGACCATATCCATATTTTTTAATTTTAAGGCTTCTAGTCTTTGAGCATTTTCAAACACTTCCCTTAGCCTATAAAGCCATTTCTGAGCCTTCCAACAAAATTTTGGAGTTTATTTTGACCTTAAGCATAATAATTCATTAGCTCAAATTTGACAGTCTCATAGATGTCAAATACATCCTCACAAACGTCAAATGATGGTTGAATGAATGATAATTTTAAAGTAATTAAGTTTTTATTTGATGGGTTTAAAGTTTATGGTCACGTGGTCATCACATACATCCTCACGAACATCAAATGATGGTCATGAAAACATCAATTTTAATATTTTCAAATTAGTATGACCTAGTGTGAGAAAGCCACTTAGCACGTCTATCGGGTATCTCAAGATGTTGAGACTACATTCACTCTATTGGATGATAAATCATCAATTGTAGGATCATGATTTAGGAGCTTGCTTATGATTAGTTATTTCTATCAAGTGGGCCCTTTTATTTTTAATCCTCAAATTTAAAGGTATCATGTGTCAGTCATTAAGGCCTTCTTTAGTCTATTGACTTTTCAACCATGCCTCACACCATTTGATCAAGTCTTTGTAAGTAAGTGAGAATAATTAATCATGATCTAAGGGCTTTAATGTGATTGTTCCAATGGGATATATATGATATTCTATCAATTTTACTCATGCCATCTAATCAAAGGCCATGATAAAGTGTGAACTATTGGATCATCAAAGGAGAATGTTGTTTAAATAAAATAATTAGGCTTTCCTCACTCCATTAGATCAAATGCCATAGTAGAGTGTAGGCCATTAGATCCTAAAGATGTAAGGAAGTTAAGTTAGGATTGCATAGATGCCAAAGACTTAGGCTTGAGGTGTTAAGACTAAGGTCTCACTCATATTAATAAATATGTCAAGGCCTTAGGATTAAAACCTTAGGATAAGGTATAATCAAGGGACCAATCTAACATAAAAAGGGGACTCTAGAAACTAGAATTAGGCTAAGGAATTAAGACTAAGGTCTTGTTAGTATTAATAAATACTATTGGGCCTTAGGATTAATGTCTTAGGCTAAGATAGGAAATATTAAAATGACCCTTTAGAATGAATAACTAGTTAGGCATACAAAGGAACCTTTAAAATGGGAACATAACAAAGAGGACCAAGCATTTTATGTTAAGTTTTAACTATGTTAAAAAAATGACTAAGGTTAAAACATGAGATATATCCTTAGGTCCAAAATGGATTTTAAAATGGTTCCCACAAATTTAATTCCCACCAAAATTCAAATTTAAATTGAGGTTTTTCCTAAGGTTTAGGGACATAAATTTCCTAGGAACAACACCATGGAACCTATGAGTAAAAGCCACAAAGGACACTTATTATCACTATTAGTCCAAATTAAATCAAAATAAAACCATGTAAGCCTGATTTTAACAAAGTGGGTGATCTCTAGATTCTACAAATGACCTTAATATGTTGAACTTCATGCTCAAACCTCAAGGTTTCTCAAGGGTCCAAATTTTCAAAAATGGAAAAATGGGGATATGTTGGCCCCAATAGAAAGAAGTAAAATTATAGATAAATTAAACTAGACAAATAATAGAGTCAACTAAAAAAAGAACATAGTTGTCCAAACAAGAAATAGAGTCATCCAATAATTACAAAATCAACTAAGTTGATAAATTACTGATTATA